>JBBPDI010000005.1:4992215-5023214 GCA_037974545.1 Cucumis variabilis
ATTGGATTTGGGTTATTAAGACAAAACTAATATTATAATCAATAACAATTATTACAATAATAAAACTTTATTAATAACGATCAATGAATTATATTTACAATCTACGAGTTTTAGGACATAAATCCCAACAGCTTAAAATTCCTAAAACACCAAAAGTAGCTCGAACCACATGTTGGCATGGCTGGCGCACAAAGGGTGAGCTATAAGGTCTGGCAAGCGCTCACAAGGCCTTGCGTCTTGCTTGGTCCTTTTTTACGCGTGTGGCATGCCTTGTGTGGGCTATGTATCCAACAAGCCCATCAGTAACTTGCTAACCTCCTTCAACTTAAAATCCAATCCCAATTCACATACAAAACCTTGACAATTGGCTAACCACCAACACTGCCCAACACATTAATTCTCGTAGCTAGAAACTTACTTTCACTTTAAGGGTTAATATCTTAAAATCCTGAACTCAAATGAAAATATTTCCTTCTACAAAGTTGCTAAAAAATGTCTTAACTTTCTTACCTAAAACTTTCAATCAAAACCTGTATGAACTACATTCTGTTGCCTCCTTGAAGTGAATATTTCTTAGAATTTATCTGAAAATGACCTTTCTCTCTTCTTTTAACTCAAACTCAACCTTCCTCTCTTCAAAATTAACCAGAAGCCTCAACCTAGAAAATAAACTTAAAATCAAAACTTTTGGAACTAATTTCAGCAAAAATTCATGAGTAATTTAAGAGAAATTTCAATCTGAATGGATGTATTTATAATGAATCTTGCATGAAAAATTCTTGACACCTTCTTCTTGTCAAAATTTAACCTAAGCATGTACATAATACCTATAAAGAACTTTACCAACTCCAACTCCTCTGCATCTCACCTAAGCTTACTTGAAATGCCGAACCAAAATGCCTTGAGCCCTTAGAAATGCCTTATTAACCGCACTTGATAAAGCAATAATTCTCTTTTTTGCTTAGCAATGCCCTCCACGCATAACCTCTCAATGCCACAATATCCTCTAAGCAAGCTTATTCACCAAGCCTAAACACCCCAGCTAACCTCCATAGATATGTCTTTTCGCTTAGTCTAAATGCTTAACACATTTCCTAAAGGTTTTTCCACAAACACAAGCTTGTCGCCTAACTCACTTCTGCTTAGTCATTATTTGCTCCTCCGTAGGCTGTGAACCAAGCCCAAAATGCCTACTTCATGGACTTTGCCAAAGTTTTCACTTTCAACCTATTCTCTTTAACTCTTAAACCATTCTTTCTTAGGTTTTCTTCTTTTCACCTACCATGACATACTTACAATGACACTTCTCAAACTTGCTTTTCCACCTTAACTTCATTCGAAACTTACCTTTCAAACTCTTTGAAAAAGTCAAGATTCTTGGGGTTTGAGGTTTACAGTATAGCAAAAGTAAGATAGAGAACCTAGTCAATGACTAGAAATTTTAATAATTATAAATAAGGGATCAAGTCAAGTAAAATAATACCTAAAGAAAAATTAATTATATAAAGAATTCACCGCTAAAGTAGGAAAAGAACAATTCATTTTTTCTTTGTTTTTGCCTTGTGTACTTCGGGATTTTCACTCTTGTGTTTTGGAAAATTTTTATATTTTGTATCTTGGTTTTAAGTGCATAAGTTATAAATTTATCACATGTTTTCGGTAAATGGTTGTTCATGTGTTTTTTTTTCCTCATAAATCAAGCCAATATTTGAAAATCTTAGTTTTTCAAATCCTTGAAGCTCAACAGGTTGCTTTACATGGGTTTTTGTTCCTGCTTTCAAATTTAAATTTATATTGGAATAGAATTATTCTTATCATCCACTATCATGTGTAAATTGAGATGTACTTCTTTGATTTCGTCCTCTTATTTTGGGTATATGTTCTTACTTTTGAAAATGGGAGCTTGTGAATGCTAGTAGATGAAGAAGAGTATGTGAAGAGGCTCAAGAGAAAGCACAGAAAGATATGACAAAGGTCTAAGTAGTCGCACATATATGGAAAATGATCAAGTTTTCTCCTAAGAGCGGCTAATATCTCCATTGTTGTCTTGCATTATTTGCTTAAAGGTGTGGTGGTTGTAGTTTTGTTCTTATGAATATAGTTTTACACCATTTCCTATGGTTTTTATTACTTTGGACAAACCTACATGCTTGGACTCATTTTCTGCTTAATGGATCGTGGTAATTCAGTAAGTGTTTTTGGCATTCTTTGTTGTTTTATCCAATTCTTTAGTGGCATAAAGAATGAAACTATTTGATAAAATGTTGCTATGTAAACTCATTTTAACTTGACATTGTTGTATTTTGGTTTATGTTGTGAAATCCAAATTCGTATTTGAAGCCAAGTTCACGCATGAACATTGAGTTTCAAGCTTCTTAACTTAAGATTGTTGGACCACACTATAGGGATTACAGGGTAATATAGAACACAAATATAATCGAATTACAATTTTTAACAAAATCTGAAACATGCTTGAGGTTTTCTAAATATCATAAATAAGTATATTATTGACATTTTTCAAATTTCATACACAAGTATATTCTTGACGTTTTCCTAATGTCATAAAAAGTATATTCTTGACTTTTTTTAAGAGTTGTTAACATCAACATACTTGACGGTTTTACAAGTCATGAACATTTGTATACATGACATTTATAAACTGTCAATGTTCATTATTCTTGACATTTATAAACTGTCAATGTTTATTATTCTTGACGTTTATAAACTATCAATGTTTATTATTCTTGACGTTTATAAACTGTCAATGTTTATTATTCTTGACACTTAATAACTGTCATGAACTTTGACTTTCTTGTTGTTGGCTTCAATGATGGCTTTCAAATCGTCAAGAATAATAAAATCATCAAGAATAATATTTCTTGACTATTAAAACACTTGCATTTGTTGGTCTGATCAATTACGAAGGATAAGGCGTACTTAGGCAATCCAGGAAAGTTTTTCTTCTACTCTATGTCGGTAATGTAGCCTTGAATTAAAGTTATAAATTCATTCCTTTTTACGTCGCAAAAGGAATGAGGGTAGAACTTGTCCCAAAATGTGATAGGTTTTCGAAATACAAGTTACTTTGGCATTTTTAGGTAAAACAATGAAGTCAAAATACGAGATAAAGAACCAAAACGCGTAGCTTCTAATGCAAATATATAACATTAAGAAAATACATCTCACATAAGTTATTATACCTGATTAACTATACATTTCAAGTGTTTTTACACGCAACATGGAGAAAGAAGAAAAGAAGTGAATCACGACAAGAATCGCCCACAAGAACACAACGATATGCAAACAGCCTAACTATTCAAATAACAAGGCGAGATGCCAACTCATTGTTTAACGTGTAGAAATACACGTTATTCTAGCCTCTTTTATTAGAATAATAAGGCTGAAATTAGGAAGAAGTATATCAAAACGCGTAGTTTGTATTAAAATTACATAAATACTTGGCAATATATTTTACTAAATTCCTATGTCTGCTTTTACCTTATTTTTAGTATCTCAAGGAAGGATTAATAAGAAGGAATGAACTAGTGAATCATAGAGGAGATCGCGAAAGCATTACGCGATCAGAACCCCGTCTAGCGAGTACCATTTCTAGGCGAGGAACCATGTCATCATGCGAGAAAGGTTAACTAGAAGACAAGAATGATAGTTGGAGTTGATTTGACTTGGCAAAGCTGTAATCAATGCTGATATGCTCAGAAACATAGAAGTTTTCCACCGAAAGTTCCTATAAAAGGACTTCACCACCACCAAGATAGGTGTGTCTAAATCAGCCAAAATTTAGAAGAGGCCTTAATGAGCCAAAATCTAGAGAGGGGATGAAGGGAATAACCTTTTCATCGTCTATAAAGAGTGCTTTCATTCACCTTCTCTGGTCATACTATAAGTGGAAGCTCAGAGTCTGAGTGATGAAGGTTCCATTTTTCATTTCCCTCTAACTTGTACTCATTTCCCTTCTCTTTATCTTCAATTTTTGTATTCATTTGTAATATTATATCATTCATATCGTACAAGGGCCGATGGCCTATATTCTTTCTTATATATTACATGTTTATACCTGTTCAATCCATCATTTTTTTACTTTCCATCAGTCCATATGTTATTTGTAGTTGAGTTATTCTCATCGCTTGGCTAGCATAATTGAGAGGTAGACTCTAGCACTAAGATTTAATATTGATTCCCTGTGTTCGATCTTAGATCAACTAGGTAAACCTACTGTTTCGCTTGCACTTGGACAAGCAGTATGAAAACTTGCACTCGATATGAACTTAATATCATGTGATAAAGAGGTACATTTTGAGTGCTTTAAATGCAATGATCATGGACAATGACTTATCGCATAGAATCAATCATGCGATATAGAGAGACATAGTGAGCACCTTGTATGTGGTGAACATGCTCAGTGACGTACCACCTAGAAAAATTTGTAAACTTCAAACATGAACAAAAGTCCTCACTCCCATAGATAAACACCGCTCATTACACGAGATGATTTGCTAGAAGACAAGAGTGATAGTTGGAGTTGATGTGATAAGAAATGGTTACTTTCTGCACTGACATCCATATGCAAGGACAGATGTAGCATAACATAATTAATTTCCCACCTAAGTATGCTTATAAAAGACTCCAACTCTACCATGAACAAAAAAAAAAAAAAAAGAAAAAAAAGAGAGAGATGAAGCCATCCCCTAAGGAGGCCAATGAAATGATGAGTTTTAGAGTCCTTTACCATTTGTAGTAGTGGTTCTTACTTCACCTCTTCTCCGGTCAATATCTGAGTGAGAGCTTAGAGAGATTAAAAAGAGAGAAGTTCACCTACAATTCTCCTAACTTGTAAAAGAGCCAAGGAATACATGACAATGCATTTTACAACTTGACACATTTCTTTACTTTCCATTTTTGCATTTTGTAATGTAATGAATGTTCTTATTCTTATGGCCGAAAGGCCTATGTTATCAATATAATGCATGTTTTATCCACTGTCTCTCTTTCATCTCTTTACTATTCATCTTTTTGAAGTGTCCTAAGTAGTTTATGTATGTATTACGTGCTTGATAAGGGTTCTTTAAATACAAGACTCATTTTGTATAGCCTAAGCTTAACTCAAGCACTTGACTAGTGCTTGTCGCCAACTACTTGAAAGAGTAAGTAGTAAGGACCTCACTAAACACGCGCAGAAGGAAGTTTGGAAACAAACTTCGTCCTGACATTGTGCTTCCAATCATTTATATCTTAAAATGAGAACACGTGTGGTGTTTAAGCGTTGAGAGATTTCTTGCTATAAATAGAGAGGCAATGTGAGGCTTATAAATAAAGAAACCTAGGTATATTGTAACACCCAAAATTTAAAGAAATTTTTATTTTTATTTATCTTGGATTTATTTGGGTGTTATTTTAGATAATTGGAAGTTTTGTTTGTTTTGTGGAGATTAGGATTAATTAAATATTTATGGAAAGAATATTTGATTAATTATTAAAATTTGGAATTTAATTATATTGTATGATTTTGATAAAGGTTGAATGATGTTGATAATTAAATTTGGTGAGATTTAAGGATATTGGTTGTTTATATATATATATATATATATATTTATATATATAAATTTATGGAATGTAAAAAAAATAATTATATTATGGAGATAATATAATTATTAAAGAGAAACAATTGTAAATGATTAGTATTTTAAGGAAAGATATTTGGAGGGAAAGAAAAATAATTATATTATAAAAAATATAATTATTTTGAAAAGATATTGTATTTTGGGAAAGTTAAAAAAGGAGATGATTTGATTAGATAATAATAAGGAGGGAGAAAAATTTGATTGGGTTATATTAAAAAAAAAAGAAATAAAATTAATAATAATATTTATATCATTATTATTTTATTTTAAAAGGATATTGAAATACGTGCACTTCATCTTCTTTCCCATTCCTTCTTCACTCTCAAACCCTAGCCACTAGATTTCTTGTCGTTGCCAAACAACTCCACTCATTGAAGACCGTTGCAAGCCGCCCACCTCGTTCAAAGCCAGACAAGTCACGGGTTAGCTATCAAGGCCAAGTTAGAACGCACGTCAATGCCTCTACTGCCTAAGCTTTATAAGCGTCTTCATTTCGACAAGCCTCACGTTGTCATCCCTTCGTCGCTCCCACCATCCGACGAAGCCGAATCCAACCGCAAACTTTACAGACTCGAGTCGATGTTCTTCGTTGTTAGCCATCTACGTCTGTCAGCTTCAACCTCGTTCGTGCCGTAAGTTCTATGAGCCATTTCTTCACGATCAAGCCACATGTCTCCAAGCCGCATGCGTACAAGCAATCCAAGCCGATCCTCTTCCATAAGCCGTGCGCCCAAGTTGACTGCCCTTGTCGAGCCATGCCCTGTTTTGATCCACTTCTTTGTGAGATTTGCTTAGTTTTGATTGGGTTTGTTACTCCCATTATTTATCTATTTTGTCCCAAACGAGTTAAGTTATGGATTTAAGATGGAATATTATTTTTACTTGAAGGTTGACTATTTTGTTGGAAGATTGGAACTGTGCAATTTCTCATTTAAGGTTGTGTTGGATTCAACCTTAGTCTTGGGGTAAGTTTGATTAAGTTTGGAGGTCTAATTAAATAGATGAGTGATAGTTGACAAAATTATTAATTTTGTTTATGTGTTTATGTTTAGGACTGTAATTGGGAATTTGACTGTCAACCAAGAAATTATTATTTTAGCAAATCTCCAGAAATCCCCAGGTAAGGGATTTTTCCACTGGATCCCCACATTAAAGCTGCATGCATGTTCGGTATCATGTATTAATATAGTTAAGAGAGACATGTATGACTGAGATGTTGTAACCGTGATACAATGTAATTGAGGCATGCTATGATTAAACAGGATATGATTGAGTTATGTTTGACTGAGCTACGACATTTATGTTATGATGTATTTATATAGGCTATGGTGTTCTGTTAGATTTACTGTTAGAGTCGTGCCATATGGGTGTTCCACGAGATCACCACCTATTTATGCCTTTATGGCCAATTTTATGTGTGATTCGACAGGATCACTTACAGCCCGACTCTTCTTTATGGTGTTTCCTTCGGAGACACCAAGAGTCTAGATGTGTCCATAGAGGATCACTAGATAGCGTGTCTTTTATAGCACAATAGTTAGACGATACCTTCTTATAGGACTCTAATAGAAATTTAACAAACACTTAACGAGACTAATAATGGGTCCCTTACTGAGTATAAATTTATACTCATCATTTTCTAAGTTTAATTTTTCAGGCTAAGGTAGAAGTAGAGGCAAGTTGGCGAATGATGAAAAGTGCCTGTAGCTCGCCATAGGGAACCGTTTAAGTCTTTTTCTGCATTCTAATTATGTTTTCAATATTTAATTTTTCAGAAAATTTATTTCAGAACTTATGTTTAATTTTAGATATTTCCTTTTATTTTAAATAGGGCCCAAAATAATATATTTATTTATTATTTTCTTCACACATTTTATTTATTTGTGATTTTGAATGAATATTTGAAATGTTTTATTAAATTTAGTATTTTCTTTTATTTTAAATAAAAAGTCTTTATTGGCTTTTAAATGGTAATGACCCCAGCTCAGCATAAAGAGTTGGGTTGTTACATATATGTTGCTTGATATATCTTTACCATTTGTGTCTAAAAAAGAGAACAACTGTGGTGTTTCACCACCGATAGGTTGCTCACTTTAAATAGAAGATGTTATATGATCTACATCACATCAAGGTCTTCTAGTATGGCTTAAATTGCCTATAATGCAGATACATTCCTTCCCCTTTCTACATGGAAGTTAGTTCACATTCCATAATCATTCTATTTTATTCCCCTATTACAGAATCCTTTGTGTACATATTTAGATTAGTATAATTTTATATTTATACTGTATAGAATTTATACCGCTTGGAATTAAAAGTAGGCTTTATAACTAAGTTTGATAGAAATTCCCTGTGTTCTACCCTGGCTTACCTAGAAAACTTCTCGCTTTGCTTACACTTAGACAAGCGTGAGGAAAACTTGTGCTTAATGAAAAATTAGAAGAAACATTAACGCTTAGTAAGGAAATGTACCTTTTATAACATGGTCCTCACCTAAAGGAAAAGTTAGCATTTTTTATTGCATAACTTGGTCTACTCACGTTACAAGTGGCAGAAATAGATCCTTAAATGGTGAACCAATGAAGTATAATTAAGTAAATGAGAGTTGCAAAACCAATTCACGTACTCAATCTAGTGTTCAATCTGCTAGAAGAATGTATAAAAATAATTAAGTAAATCTTCTAACAACGATGATATTTTGAACTCCTTCCATGTAACAAAATTTACTCCGTCTGCTCTCGCTGTATGGAGAGTCCACCAGTTTTCAGCACTGCCTTTCAATAAAAATGTTGCTAATTTAAGTTTCCTTTCCTCAAGGTAGTCCATCACCCCAAAACATTTCATAACTAAACTTAAACACTTCTCTACATCAGTTGGATCAATGGTTCCTTCAAAGGTCATTGCTCCTAACGCTTTTAACCTCTCAATGCTAAACCACTTATCCACATTAGAGATTGTAGGCATAAGATGATCACCTACTCTCTGAGCAAAGTGATTAAACATGTTTTCCTCTATGTTTTGTCCAGTGGTCTTATGTGGGTTACTAGACATCTCATCCGATCCTTGCATTCTATTAGCGCTCTTAGTAGTTGGAACATTTGCTGCTACTTGCCTCCCTTGCTTGGCCTTCCTCGTGGTGCCATTACCCCTATAACGCATCAATACATTAGACTTTCACACAATCATATGACTATCTATATGCATGAATTCTAAAATTTTTCTCAATAACTTATGCTCTGATACAATTTTTCACTTCCCGCCCCAAAGTCACTATATGCGACTAAGTGGAGACGTGACCACCTAGACATTTTACATGAGTCTCTTTCATAACGTGTATAAATATCCATTATTATAACCTCTCTTATCAAAATAATGTGGTCAAAATGCCTAAGAAGATGATCAAAGCGTGTGACTTGTGTTGTAAATACATAAGTATTCAGAAATACATCTTATAGAAGTATCATGTCTATTTTATGTGATTTTCATGTTTAAACGCAAGGTAAGTGGACAAGAAGAAAGGAGCAAATCATTGAGGACATCTCGCGCATAGCCAATGCAATGGAAACTCGCCTGGTAAATAACATCTTGAAGCGAGGACCCACTTCATCATGCGATGAGAGCTCACTAAAAGACAAAAATGGTAGTTGAAGTGATTTGACCTCATAGGACCAAAGTCAACACTGACAGTCTCAGAGGAATAAAAGTTTTCCACCCAAAACTGCCTATAAAAGTACTTCATCCTCACCAAGAAGAGGGGAGGTCTACATGGGCTAGCTAGATGTCTGAATAGATTGTGAAAGAAAGTCTCGATGAACTATAATTGTAATGAGTTCATCCTTATTCTACTACGACCATGCTGTTAGAGAGAGAGCTTGAAGTCTGAGTGGAGAAGGTCATTCCTCTTTGCTTCCTAACTTGTAACATTGTTTCATTGTTCTGTCTTCTATTTTTGTATTCTTTGTAATATGTACTGTTCGTGGCCTACGACCTGCATTCTTTGTATATATTACATGCTTATGGCTTTTCAATCCAACATTCCTTTACTCTCCACCAATTTGTAGCTTAGGTAGATGATAAGTTCTTGACAAGGAGTGTTACTTATAAGTCTTATCGCATTAATTGAGATATTCTCATCATTTGGACTGTGTAAGTTGTCAACTACCCTTGCGAGATCATTTCAAACATTTGTATCCCTGAAGGAGAACACTTGTGACAGTGGGCACTTAGAGGTTGCAGTCCTTAAACGTGAAATCCTATACGATTTATAAGTAATCCCTTCTAGATATAACTCGCAAATTCGTACTTAGTCATATGGATCACTAAAAAAAGACCATATGTGGCATATAATGACTTCGGGAGAAGCAAGCCTTAATCATAAGTATAGTTTTGTGAGTTACATCGCATCGAGATTATCTTGTTACTTATTTTCATGATCACACATAGACATTTCTTCCTTCATATCTCTGACACAAGTTAGTTCGCATCACCATATCACTTTCTTATCCCCTATTTACAAACTCTCATTGCTTAGTTGAGTCATTAAGTTTAGTTTAATATTCTTTAATTCTTTCACATCATCTAAATGAGAAGTAACTCCTAAAACTAAATACTTGAATCAATTTCCTATGTTCGACCATGTATCACACAAGTAAACCTGTTGTTTTGCTTGCACTTGGGCTAACAGTAGGAAAACTTGTAATCAACGAGGACTTAGCTATTACGCAATGAAGAGGGATATAGTGAGCATTTTACATGTCATGATCGTGTCCTATGAATTATCGCTTAAAATTAATCACATAATACAAAAAGATATGGTGAACATCTTAAGCACAATGAACCTACTTAGTGATGTATTGTAATTGTATTATACACATGCGAAATGACTAAGTCCACATACAAAATCGTTGTCCACTCTTCACGAGACAACAAACAGAATGCTTAGTAAGTAGATTAGATACAATCAACAAGCTTAAACTCAGGATATAAACTCAAATGAAATAAGAAGACTACATTGATATTTTAATAACAAGGTACATTCAACACTTGATGTAAGGTTCCCTTCAAAATAACCATACACAAACTCAAAGGTCACTTTGTTTTGCAATAATATAATATGAAGTTTATATCAATTCATTTCAATACGTTAGACAATTAACATAATTCAAATTTTGTCATGAAACATTTACAAATTGCATGGAAAATCATTTCCTTTTTAAATCAAGCATAAGGCTCATATCATGTAGAAACACATTAATAATCATTCATCTTATAATCACAACACAGAATCATTCTGCTTATCTAATTGTAGGTCTTTTTGGATTGACTTAAGAAAAAAATATTTTTCAAGAAACTCCTTTTGGTAAAAATTGTTTAAAATACACTTAAAAATATAGTTTTAAGTAGATTCAAAACACTTTAATTTTTTTTCAAAATAACTTATTTTGGAAATTAAACATTTGAAAATGTAATCCAAACACACTATACATATTTGTACCCTTTTCTCAGGTTAAGCGTTTACCACACGCTCTTCTGTCAAGTTCCAGCTCTAACACATTTATGTAAGTTTCATCAATTCTATTATGCATAACACTTCTTCTAATGCCAGATCACACAACAAGTAAATGATATGTGTTAACTTGGAGAAATACAAATTATTATGACCTTTTAGATAGAATAATGGAACTAAAAATGCATCAAAAATGTATCAAAATGTGTCACTTATATTGTAAATTTATAAATATTTAGAATGTTACTTTACATAAGTGTTATGTCTACTTTACCCTGTATTTAGTGTTTAACGCAGGCTAAAGAACAAAAGAATAAGCTAGCAAATCGTAGAGGAACTCATGCATAGATTAGGCAAAAAAACCGCATCAGTGATAAGAGGTTCACTAAAAGACAAAAGTGGTAGATGAAGTTGATGTGACTTGACAACAGATGCAACTTTTGACGCTGACATGCTCAGAAGACTAGATTTTCTGCCTAAATTTACATATAAAAAGGAACTCCATTCTTACTAAAAGGAGATCAACGTGTGAATGGACTGCCATTCGTACGCTTAAAGAGGTGGGTACGTCATACCCTCTCCCAGACTTTCTACCCTTAGCCCAAAAGACGGTGTAACTAGTCAACAGATACCAACCACTTTCTCCAGTGATACCTACTGACCCTAAACTTACTCTTACCTATAATCTAATAACACAACAAAAACATAAAATATATTCAACTATAAACAACACAACAAAACTGTAGTGTAGCCCACACTTATATAATACAAAGCATCACGGGTCTAACATAGACATATATGCAACTAACCAACATCAGAGTTAAAACTAACAGACTCGAACAACCTATAGCCAAAACTCCCAAGCTTATGTACAACCCAAAAGACTAACTCAAAACAATACATACTGAAAGGAGACTCAAAACTATACCACTAGCAATTAGCAAATGAAGTCAGGTACCAGTTCCACGATCTCTACATGAAAAGTTAGAACATTTTGGAAAGCATGAATTGAATAGCCGAGTGAGTAACTAATCAAACATACTTTAGCAAATACTTTGAGTAAAATAAATTTTTATTATAAGACCTAGAAAATGTTCATTAAACTCAAACATTTCTTAAAGGGAACAATCATCAACAATTTGCTGAAATAATATAACTTTAAAAAATTCTCTTTCTTGCTATGGCATATACCTATATGTATTAGTCAAGACGAATATGCTAGGCATGGAAACCCTATCTTGTGATATGATACTTGTAGGATGAAGAAGATAGGCATCAATAGTGCCCTATCCTGTAGATAACTAGGAAATGGAAAGCTAGGCGTCCGTAGAGGCCCTCATCCTAAACCTACTCACAAATGGTGGAACAACTAGGTATCTACAAAATACCCTCATCATAGGACCCCTGTGCATAAGAACTATAATACTCTTGTAGGGTTGCTAGTTGTATCTCATAATAAACTCGGTATAGACTTAAAACATTCAAATCATATGCTTATGGAAATCTCATTCATAGATCTGAAATCATGCTTAACCTTGCATACTAAAATAACTTTACTTGTAAAACAGACTTTAACAATAATCTTTAACTTTCAATTGCCTTTGCATCTAAACTCATGCTCAAAACATAATATTTTTCTAAAACTCAGTAGCAAACACTTTACCTTGGAAAGCATGTTTGTAAAATAATTAACTTCAACAAATTAGAAACTATTTTTTAAACATTTAAGAGTCACTAACAATACTCGATTAGCCTCCCAACCTATAGACTTGCCCAACACTTTCTTGTCCAGAAATTAAAGAAATTTAACTTAAATCAATCCCTTAAAGTAAAAAAATATCAAAACTTTACTCCAAAAATTCCAAAAGATTTAAAATTATCAAAATTTGGTGTCATGGAACTGCTGGCCATAAGACCTGGACGACAGACATGTATGCGCATGCAGACCATTTGGAGATTTAGCCGCATGCTGGGGTGCCGCTCATCTCGTCTCGTAAAGTCGTACCGTACGCAACACATACCCATGCACACGCATGGCTTGTCACATAGCCTGGTGAATGCCCCTCGCTACCAAACTATCCATTTGGCCATCTTTCATGACACATCAATGCCCAAATAACCTCTTTTTGCTTACGTGGCATGCTCACCAAGCTCTTCCACCCAGAAACTCGGCCAACCTCAACAACTACCTAGAATAATGAAATTTTTCAGAAATATACTATCAATTTCAAATACTTATAACTTTTAAACCAAAACTTAAAATGCAAAATGTCCAACTTAAACCTTGCATAGAATTGAGTCAACTACCTTACCTCAAAATCTTAGCTTGAAATTCGACAAATTGAGTTTTATAGCCTTTACAGATCAACCATTTATCATAATTATTTGAAATTTGACCTTCTTGTGTTGTTCATCTTCAAACTCAAACTTTCTTTGATGTTCTTCATCCAGTAGCCTCACATAAGAAATCAGACTCGCAAAGAAAGCTTCTGCAATTTAAATTTCTCAATTTGCACGAGGGAAAAGAGAGAACTTTGATTATGAAGTAAGCCTATTTATAGAGTTTTCTGAAAAGTGAAATTTGCCTTCTTCTACTTGCATGAAATCAGACTTTGGATGCTAAGAACACTTGGAAACCACTACACCGTCTGCCCAAAACGCCTAAAAGCACCCTCAGTTATCCAACCTTCAAATTTCCTCGCCAAGTGCAATGCCTTCTTGCCATCTAACCTCCAAACACTTGGCCGCAAACCTCTTCTCGCTTAAGCTTTACTTGCTTGCACAAGACATCCTCGAGTGCCCATGGCTTTCTTGTATACTAGCCCTTTCTCGTGTAGATAAGGTCACTTGGCCAAGCTCATTTCCTCGACCACACTCAACAACACCAAGCTTATTGCCTACCCTTGCCACAATGCCTGGATAACCTCTACGCATGACTTGTCTTTTGGAGGTTATTCATGCTAACACCATTCTTCTCGCCTAGGTCATCTCCAAATGCCTAACACTCTTTAACATAACCTCTCATTCACTTAGTCAAAACCTAAACATCAATCTTTCTTCTTCCTTTTTGGCCGCTGACTTTAAGCTCTCCCACTTAATCAATTTTCCTCTCTTCTTGGCCTCCTAAAAATGAATAACAATAACTTAACTTTTTCATAACACTTAATGCTTGAATAGTTTAAGAAGCTTTAAGAACTTGGGTTCATAGGGTAGAGTCCTACAGAGTTGGTGGCAAGGAATAACCTTACCATCATCTGTAAAACACTTCTTCTTCTTTTCTCATCAGTCTATAGAGTTAAATCTTATAGCCCAAGTGAAAAAAGATCCCATCCCCCATTTCCCCCTAACTTGTAATGCCATCTCTGTTCTTTCATTTTTGTATTTTCTTACATTGTATTTGTTCATATTGTATAGTAGCCGAAGACCTATATTCTTTAATATAATGTATATTTATACATTTGTCAATCTATCTGCATCTGTACTGTTCATTTGTTCTTTCTTTATTTGTAGTATAAGATTTATGATAGATTCTTGATAAGAAGCTTTGCTTATAAGTCTTATCGCATTAACTAAGCTATTTTCATTAGTTGGCCAGTGTATATCGCCAACTACCTGAGATGGCAAGTAGCAAGGATATGTTAATGCGTGCAAGGAGGAGTTTGGAGATAAACTCCACATTGGGGAGATTTCTTCCATCATTTGTGTCCCAACAGGTGAACAAGTGCCGACAATAGGCACCGAGAGGTTGTTGCCCTTAAACGTGAAGCTCTATAACTCTTATAAGTAAATTCTTCAAGATATACCTTGTTTAGCTAGGCTTTTTGGATTCTGAAAGGAGACCAAGTGTGGCGTTGAAAGGCTCTAAAAAGAGCTCGCCTTAATCATAAGCTAGTTAAGTAAATTGTATTGTTTCAGGGCTTTCATCTTTCTTATTCGCTTGTTAGCATTAGACATTTCTTCACCACTTTCCTCATACAAGTTAGTTCATTCTCACAACCACCTTCATTAAATTATCTTTACAACATTCTCTAGTATATATAAGTAGATATAGGTTAGACTTAAACACTTCCATATTTATAGTTATTCTTTTATGACACCTGATTGATAAGTAGACTCTAGAACTAAACTTCAATATCAATTCCCTCTGTTTGATCCTAAATCATCTAAAAAAATCTATTATTTTGCTTGCACTTGGCAAGCAATAGAAAAACTTGTACACAACGAGAACTTAGAAGTATATGATGAAGAGATCTTTATCGAGTATTTTGCATGAAATGATCTTGATCAATGATGCAGCATGTAGAATGAGACACCAACATAGGCAACAACACTAGTTTCCAAGTTGCTAATCTTTGTTGCTTAGAAGTAGATATGCATGCATGACATTGAATTTTACCTTTTCTCTAAGTCTGTGGAGTTAACCAACCAACTTCTGAGTAGGATTGACTCTAAAGCAGTTCAAATAACTTCAACAACTAGCATCCTATACTAGATCACACAACAAGTATAAAACATTCTATTCTAAATCACACAGTAAAAATAAAGTATCTTATCTCAGATCACACAACATGAATAAAGTATCTTATCCTAGATCACACAACAAGGATATGGCATCCCATACCAGATCACAAAGCAAGTATGAGGCATTCTCATCGTATAGGATACGAAAGATCATCTTTTAATTATTTCAACGAATATCAAATTTTTTGCATGTATAAATCACATGCATTTATAAAGCATAATATAAATCATATATATTGAGGTTTAAGTAGAAACATCTTTAAGGATTTAAACACATTGAAAATCCTTTTTGATTTTGAAAAGATTTTAAAGAACCACTCATAATCAATGTGCTTCCTCGCCTAACTATTTAGCCTAGAACCTCCTTACTTTTCCTTGCAATTTCTTGTTGGATTCAAGCTCTATGAAAATCTTTTGAAAATCATGGAAATTGTCTCAATTCTTTCTTAAGTAAGCTCATGATAAAAGTAGCTTCAAAATGATCGAACTTTACCTATTTATTAGTTTTTTTTGTTATACTTTCCATGCTAGAATGATTACTTCTGCTCTACGGTGAGAATGGTCTAATGTCAAAATGCCACATGTCTCTACTACATTCTCATACTGAGTTTTTATTGGGTGACAAAGTAAAATCAATCTCCATATTTCTTACGTAATGGGTGAAGTCTCCACTTCCCAGTAAAGTAAGCTCCAAACGCATAACAGTTCCTCATGTAGCCTTCGTCGCATAGATGTCTCATCTCATAGGCTACTCTTGCTGCGTGAAATCTTGTCACGTAATGCAGAACGTGGTCAGGGCTTTACAATGGTGTTGCAGTCGGTGTTTGCTTTATCTTTTTTGGTATGTAATTTATTTAGCTAGATTACTAATATTTTCCTAAAATCCCTTTGTTCCCTTAAATTTCTTTGTATTGTGGCTTTGTTTATGGAACTGATTAAATAGATTATTGATTCTAGAAGTTGCCCAAAAAAACCTCCCATGGAAATTGTTGAATTTTGCTTAGTCTAGCTTTGTTTGTTTAGAATAATTTTTTATGATTATTCCTATTATTAGACTTTCCTCCAATGCTTTTTTAGATGAGATTTCATAATGATTTGTGTTGTGATTATTCAAATTTCATGCAATTATTGAGTTAGAGAAGAAATGAAGAAAAGTAGGTGTAATGATAGACAAAAAAAAAAAAAAAGATTAAAGTTTAGTGAAGGAATAAAGAGATTAAAATGTTTAGATAGGATGTTTAGAAGTTAACTAAAACTTTATATTTATATGTGCTAATGATCAAGTGATTCGTAGTTTAAATCTTCTAAACTCAATTTTTGCTAACTTTCAATAATCAAACCTATTAATCTTTTAGATCTTTAATGACGAACAAGGACTTGATCAAACTTAGGAATAAAATGTCTATTGAGTATAATGAGGGAGAATCCCAATTTTTAGAGGTTGCAAAGTTTCATGTTGATAATTATATATAAACAAGGTGTACATGCAAGAAATGTCTAAACTCAATTTGGGAGTCATTAGAGGGTATAGAGCAATATCTATTAGCTCAGTTGGAATATCCCCATCCTATACATATACGGTGTATCGTGGAGAGCCAGTAAACATGTGTAGAGATTTAGAAAGAGTTGATGAAGGAACTAACAACCTTTTTAAAGAAAATGAAATGTTGGATCTGCTTAATGATTTACAAGTTTCGATTGAACATGAAGAAGCAACAAAAAAAGGTTTGGAGAATTAAATACCCTTTAATGGTGAAGAACAAGATACAACAAACTTATTTAAGGATTTAATGAATGAACCACGTAATGAACTATACCCTAGTTGTTTAAATTTTTCTCCTTGAACATTTTAGCTAAGTTTATAAATATCAAGCTTCCCAATGGTTGGACTAACAAATCATTTGATATGTTATTAGAATTGTTAAAAGTAGTGTTTCCAGCGGGTACTACTATACCTACTTCATTACACGAAGCTAAAAAAAATTGTGTGACTTAGGCTTAAGATAAGAGTCTATTCATGCGTGTAAGTATGATTGCGTATTGTATTGAAAGAGATTTTGAGATTTGCAACATTGTCCAATTTGATTAGAGTTTCGGTACAAAGTTAATGATGACAAAGAAAAAAATTTCACATAAGGTATTACGCAACTTTCTGTTAATACAAAGAGTAAAGAGACTTTTTGCATCACACGAAGGTGTTTTTTAGAGATGACATAAAGATAAGTGAGTCAAAACAGAGAATGTGTTAAGACATCAGCTGATGCAGAGGCTAAAAGCATTTTGATCTTGAATTTTCTGATTTCGCTTTAGATTCACAAAATATTCTTTTGGGATTAACTTTAGATGGGTTTAATTCGTTTGGAATAATGAGTACCTCCTAAAGTATGTGTCTGGTGGTGATAGTTTCTTATAATTTGCCACCTTCAAAAAGGCATGAAAGAGTTCAACTTCTTCATGTGTTTGCTCATGCATGATCCAAGATCTTCTGGTATGAAAATTGATGTCTATTTATAACTGTTGATTGAGAAAATGAAACAGTCATGGACTATTGATGTGCGTACTTATAATTCTCTTATTGGTTAATTCTTTCAATCATATGCAACCTTTTTGTGGACCATTAATGACTTTTCTACATTTGGTGACTTATCCATGTGGAGTATAAAAAGACTATAAGGTATGTCCCATATGCATGGAAGATAAATCATCATTTGGGATAAGAAGGAAAATATCTTTTATGAGACATTGTCGTTATCTTCCAGAAAACCACATTTAGCTAGGAGTAAGCAAGATGATGGAAAGGTAGAGCGTAGGTCTCATTCAGTTCAATGAATGGAGATGGTATCTTACAACAACTACATTTATTGAATTTTCCAATTACGAGTAAACATCCATTCAAGCAAGATAAGAAAAGAAAGTGAGCTCTTAATTAGACTAAAAAAAGTATCTTTTTCAAACTTTCTTATCGGTCTAGACTACTATTACATCATAAACTGGATGTAATGTGTAATAATGTGAGTTTAGGAAGAGGACATGAATGAACCAATGTCATATCTGAAAAAGAGAGATCCTGAAGACATGAAAGTAAGGTTAAAATAGACTTAAAAGAATTAAAAGTTACTACCTATGACAACAAGGTGTACCTTCCTTTTTGGTGGCTCGATCATAGAAACTTCAAAGTTAAGTGTGCTTAGCTTGAAGCAATTCTATGTTTGTTGGGTGACCTCCAAGAAATTTTGCTAGAATGCATGTGAGTGAGGACAAAGTATGCTGAAAGGACTCATGTTGGTTTGTGCGGACAAATTTCACTCTAATAAGTCTTAAAGACAACTAAGGATAATGTTGCTAGGTCACAAGATATGTAGGGGAATGTCAGGAATCCAAATTCCAAATCTTGGGCCTAGGGAGTTACATAATGCATATTTAAAAAAAAATGTTTCTAACAACTTGGTTAGTACATTATTGAATATTGAAGGAAAAATAAAAGATACCACAAATGCTCGGTTAGACCTACAATATTTTAAATTATGAAAGGGTTTACACTTAAGAGAAGTCAGTAACAAATTTGTAAAGCCATATGTAACACACACGTTGACTAATAGCGAGTGAATTGCATTTTGCAATTTTATAAAATAAATTAAGTTTCCTGATGGATTCCATTATAATATTTTACGATGTGTGAATGAGAAAGATAGGAAAATATCACATCTTAAAACACACGACTGTCACATTTTGCTAAATTGATTTCTCCCTATTGGTGTTCGAGCATATCTACCAGAAAATTTGTCCACTACTATTACTGAATTATGTAAATTTTTTCATGACTTGGGCAAAAAATGATGCGTATAAGTGATGTGAACCGATTGCAATCAGATACCATAGTCATCTTTGTAAATTAGAGAGAATATTTCTACATGTCTGCTTTGACGTAACAATACATCTTGCCATTCACCTATCATATATGAAACCAAAGTTGTTGATCCCGTTAGTTTCAGTTGGATGTATTCCATTGAAAGAAGTTTAAGAAGGTAAAAAATATTTTTTCTGAAACAGAGCACGTTCTGAGGGGTCTATTGTAGAAGCATATATGATAAATAAATCAGAGAATTTTTGTTTGTGATATCTAAGTGGAATTGAAATGTGATTCATAAGATATGAATGAAATGATGAAAGCATTTCCGATTATGAGGTTTTTGGTGAATTTAAAGTCTTTGGGCAGAGAGTATGGTCATTAGGGGCGTCAACTTTACGAAATCTAACAACGAAAGAAAAATGGCTCACATATTGGTTCATCTTCAACAATTGAAAAGATTCAAAGGATTGATAACTTGTAGAAATACAAGTTATTGTAGTCTTTGAAGTAAAATAATGAAGTTTTATCGCATGAAAATGGAAGGAAGTGGAGGAAAAACTAGGCATATTGGTTATTCTGCAAAATGAATGATACAAAAGAACTTTATCCCTATTTTACCGCTCTTTAGTGCTCTTATCGTAGAATTTTAGGCGAATTGGAGTAAAGCTTAAGGTTACCACGTCTATGTGTGAAGACCTATTCAACCTTTGCGTTAAAAAAAATACAAGCTAAGCAATTACGACGCTAGTAGACAAAGGTGGTTGGCGGGAAATTCAGAAAAGGACAAAAGGACGACTGCATAGCGGCGTTGCAGCTTTTCAGAGGCTTTAATAGCACATGGCGTCCTGTCAATATCAACTCTCACCTTTAAATAGAGCTTCCCACTTCAGAATTGATGTGCATAATTTGGCCAAAAAGTAATTTCCATATCATCCGTTATCTCGTTTCCATTGAGTTTTAGGTGAGAGATTAAAGCAAAAAGAGAGAGATTTATCCCTTTCATCTTCCCCCTCACTAATAGGCAAAAATCAGAGCCGAAGAGTATGAGAAATCATACTCTGAGACATACCATTTCTATTGTATCCCATTTGTAAGATGAACATCATGGTCGAGAGGCCTTCAGTTATTTTTATTGAAGCAATGCATTTCTTCTTCCATTCTCCCGTATCTCTTATCTTTCCATGTTCAATATTTTTAGTTAAATGATTAATAATAAATTGTGTTTTCAGTACTTATGGAATCATAATGAATTTATTATGAGTTTTGCTAAGTTAAAAGTGAATGTCTTAACATTGTATATTCAAGAGAAGAGCAATGATAAAGATTGTAATTAATTGGAAAGTGAGAACCACATTTAGCTAAGCGAGTGGCAAGAAGATTGCAATAATGCACTATTGTCGCCAAACTCATCCTTCACATATGCAATCGAGAGGAATATGTGTGTGTGTTAACAAAACCAAGAGGTTGCCCACTTTAATAAAGGATAAGTACCAATAACGCATTCAAGATGATCAGATACAAATGATAGCTTAACTTTGTGTATTTGCATCTCGAGAGGCAAGCAAGTAAGGCAAAAGCGCTGGGAGGTTGCTTGTCCTAAGTCATACTTAATATATGATTTGTATCATTTAGAAGTATCAAAACACAAATTATTGCGATTAGATAATTAAACATTCCTTCATCACCTTGCCTATAATGAGATCAATTTCCATGCTTCCATCTTGCCCTGCTCACCTTGCACCTCCATGCATACTAGTGTAAAGAGTTAGGGTAAATAGCATATTGTTCATAACTACACTGTAAAGATTATATTGCATAACTTAATACATGACAAGACAAGTTTGAACTTAAATTCCCTAGACCCTGGACTTACGAGTAAACCTCTCTTCACTTATACTTGGGCAATAGAATGAAAAACTTGTGTGATAATGTTTATTTCAATCAATTTAGCAACACATGAATAGGACTGCACCTTTTATTGCATAGTCCTATTTAGTTACTTAATAGTCACTCAATTAGATCACTTCACGCTAAATCTTCAATCATAATACTTGAAGAGTATAATGCATAAGTAAAAGAAATAACAAATGATGAAAAGCAAGGACTACCGCAATTACACATTTCAAACTTTATATTTGACTTACTATTTTATGTTTTTACGATTTCCTTCACACAACCTTACAATTATCAACTTTAGGAAACACTTGAAGTTGATACATCATCAAGTACAAAGTGTTTTGACTAATATAGAAGACATCAACGAGTATTTCTTGATTGGTTTAGAGTTTAAATATATATCGTACATGGATTTTAGAATGGATATATCTTAATTGAGGATGTATATATCGTACATGGATTTGGGAATGGATATATCTTAATTGAGGATTTATATTCATGTATATAAATTTCACGTTCTACAAATGCATGAGAGAGAAAACCTTTTGATGATTTCTTTTCACTTGCAATGGAACCTTCATATGTGCTTGGCTCTCATAGTGGATGCATTGCTAATAGGGTACGATTTTACATGTTAGAGTGTGATTTTCGACGCATAACATAAAATAGTGGAGTCATGTTGTAGGTCAAAATAGTGGCGATGGAAGTACAGACATGAATTTCTACGATGTTTTAGATGGTGTTGGACTTTCAATATATGCTGAGACAACATGTTTGGCTATTTAAGTGTAGATGGTTTGACACATACAACAAAAAAAGTCATAGGACATACGTGAAATTAGGATACAAGTTAGTTAACACCTTGCGTTTTTTGGTTTGTTGAGCAACTAATCATTCTCGCAATCTAGGCACAACAAATCTTTTACCTCGAGGACCCAAAATATGGTAGTAGTTAAAAGGTTGTTCAAGTTGTCCAAAATAAACATATATGCGATGTGCTCAAAGTGGAAGATGTTGAGAATGAACAGTTGGATGTATCGAAAATTATTGTCGAATATTGCATGGATGAACACGTTGAGGATGACACTCTGTGTAGAGTTGATGATGATCCTACAGTGGTGGAAAGACTAGTTTTTCTGCATCTCATTGACGACTTTAAAAACGATTATGATGAGAAATTATCTCCTCAAAATAGATCAAGTGGCGATGAATCACAATGAACCACATATCTACATATTTCTGTTTTTAGATTCAGTTAATAAAAATTTCATTTTTTTAATTTTTTTTCTGTCTATACCTATAATGACATCATTTTCGAGTATTTTTCACGAGTTAGATGATTTGTTCGAAGACTTGAACATATCCCCTTACATGAGATCCTCGGTGGGTGACACTTCAGGTTAGTCTCGTTACTTGGATGAACTTTAGGTGAATTTCATAAGTTTATATGAGTTTGCACTAATACTATTATTTTTCTTAGATGTCTCTGAACCCACTTGTAAGATATGTGGCCACTTGTATGTTGGAGAAATACATCCACAAACATGGAAAAATTCCAACCTCTATCACACTAAAAACGAAGAAGCAAGTCTTCCTACATGTTGTTCGGTTCAATAACACTATTGATGTTGCTATGAGAGATGCATCTCCAATTCGGTGCCTTAGGTTTACAGATGTTCCACTGGAATATATCATGATTGCTAAGGACGCTTTACAGGTAAGTTTATTAGTTTACAATCTAACCCATATATATAAAAACCTAATCCATTTGTTATTTTCTTTGTAGCGCTATTTTGTGCTTGATTTCGCAGATCACACACTTAATAGATTTGTTGAAAATCAAATGTTAATATCTTTCAAAGAATATAGAGCAGACTTGCACATACATTTTAAGAAATGTTTCGACCCTGAGCAAGCACATTCCAAACCACCTACCAGATTGAAGAATAGTTTGGAAGATTGGAACTTCTTGTGCAACCATTATCTTAATCAACAATTTCAGGTAATTTACATCTTTTAACATATTGTCATTGCGTTATAAGTACTTAAGTAGGAGCAATTATGTATCATTTACATCTTCTAATGTTACTTCATGTATCTTTTTTTTTTTTTCATGTAGGAGCAATCAAGGACTAACAAGGTGAATAGAGGGAAACAACCATACAATCATAGTAGCCAGTCTAAGTTGTTCCTACAAAGGCAATATAAGCTCAGTAAAGAATGAGGTGAACCTGTGAGATGTGTGGAGCTATTCAATGAAACATACGCCAATAGAAATGGCTGGTTCATGAATCAACCAGTAGAGGATGCGTATGTAAGGTTATCAAGCATAACTTAACTATTTGTGTGCAGAATCCAATGCTGGAACTACTAATGACACCCAATTCATAAGGTTTGCTTGTTTGTAAACGCAATGTTTGTTCATGGATATTGTCATATTTAAGCTTTGATTGAGCGACCTAGTAGACAACTGAAATAGGATGATATAATAAAATATGCAATTCCTATCTATGCGTTGCTAATCTCCTCATGATATACATGTAATATAAGTTTTTCTTTTTATTGCTCAAGTGTAAGCGAAAAGAGGTTTCCTGGTAAATCCAGGGTCAAAATCAAGTAATAATTTTTCTATTAAATCTATCATGCAACTCATCCTACGGGGTATACTCTATACAGTGTGGATATGAACAATATATTTTATCCTAATTATATACACTAAGGTGCAATTGATGGTGCAAGGTGATCATGGCGATGGAGTGTAATAGATAGTGAACTCATATCGCAGGCATGACACGAAAGAATATTTAATTAACTAATCACAAGGTGTTGTATATTAATATTTCGAGATAATACAAAGCATCTATTAACTTCATGATTAAGGCAAGTGGCCTTTTGACGCCTTCACCATGCTTGCTCCCCTCTTGGAATCCAAATACTTAAAGTTAAGATATGATTTGTATCTAATTTATCCTAATATATGGCGAGCAACCTTTTGGTGCTTTCGTCCATACATTAACATTTCTACAACTGATGCAAAGGACGAACTTGGTGCTGAGATTGTATTGCTACAATCACTTTGCCGCTCACTTGTAAGGCGAATGCTGTCAATGCAATTATCTTTTCTATCAAATAAATGATGCTTGATGTTTGCGTTTAGCTAAACAAAAATTACAGGACATACATTCAGATTCTTTAATATCAATAAAATATTTTATTTCTCATAAAGTAATCAAATGTATTGAAAGTGGATAGAAAAAGAGAAATGGGAGTGCAGAAGAAATGCATTAATATTATAAACATAATCTTAGGTCTTTTGACCATAAAGTACATTTTACAACTTAATACAAGAAAACTATAAAATGGTAGACAAAGAAATGAGTCAAGCCTTAGAGTGTCTCATACACTTCAACTCTGATTTTTACCTCTTTGTTGGGGGAAAAATGGTAAGGAAGAAGTCTCTCTTTTGTTCTAAGTTCTCACCTAAAACTCAAGACGAAAAGAATGGAAGATAGAATGGGCTTTCTCTCCAGTCCAATTTCTCACGCTTGCTTTGAAGTCAATGCCTCTTATTTATAGGTTGGGAGTGATGTTAACAAGACATTCCACGCCTCATTAATGCTTCTCATAAAGATGTATCAGTGTTGCACATACGTCCCTTTGTCCTTTTCTGACATTTGTACCAACCAAATTTCTCTGCTAGTACTTCAGATCGTGTAGCTTATTGTGATCACTGCTTTGTTGGTTGTATTTGTCTTCTAGCCTAACTTTCTGTAGCTAGGCATTACTTCCTTTTTGCCAAAAAATCCTACGATAAGACATGTAAAATGCGATAAAATAGGAATACAGTTCTTTTGTAGTTTACGATCCACAAGTTAACCAAATCCTTTACTTGTCTACATTTTCTTCAATTCCAATGTGATAAGGCTTCATCATTTTACATAAAAGGCTATAATAACTTGGATTTTTGCAAGTTATCACACCTCCAAATTATAAAATAATGATTGTTCTCAAGCATCATCTCAGAATTCTAGACATTATCCCTTTCTCAACCTTTGCTAAACTTCTCAAAATGCATTTCTAATTCATCTCGCATTCTAACATTTCATTCTTTCTTGGCCTGCTCTAGGCTTCGAGAATATTTTTAGATTCTAAACGCAACAAGCTTAAGTCTATAAGTTTGCTTGGTTATTTCCATTTTTTTTATGAAATGTCTATTGTTTTGAAAATTCTTGGTTCTTTTCTTTTTATGCAACAACCCTTTTATTACTTATTTGTGTTTGGCATTCAGTGGAAAGTCATAGGCACTCTATGAGTCCATTCCTCCCCCAACTATAACTCTTATCGCCGCTTATTTACTTTGCGTTCAAATTTAGTTGAAGCTTTTCTTTTTATTTTTTGAGAGAGACAACAACATAGAAGTTCTTATTTCAATTGAATTTAAAATAAGTTAGTTTGTGTTGCTTTGTTTTATTTTTTTTAAAGAATTTTAACTTTTAATCGCTTGAAAATGGAAAGTTCTTTGATTTTTCAAACGCTTTAGTCTAGAACTCGCACTCCTTCAAATTTAGAACAAAGCAAGGTCCTCATTGTGAAAAAATAAATGATAAATTAATAAATGATAAGAAGAACTTAGAAAAATTTGCAAAGGAGGTTTGAGGTAAAACTTGCTCGCCAAAATACTACCAAAAATATTTACTAAGTACATTTCACTATAGAAAGTTTCAAAGCCAGAGACGAGATAATTTAGAGTTTCCATAAATATCATCATGGAAGTTATCCTTGTGAAACAACAAAAGATATAATGCGAATAATTCAAGACGAAAGCAAGTGGAAAGAAAAACGTAATGCATAACTCAAAGAAATATCAACTTGTATTAGACTGATTAACGAAATGTATACACAAAATTTTTTAAAAAATAATTACAAGGAAAAAGAAATAATAATTTCAACAAGATAGAAACATCCCCAAATTTTGTTTTTCTGTGTCACACCCCACCTCGCACACGTCTTGATTCGCCATGCGAAACATGAAATGACTTTGAGTATCTTTGACACGTTAAATGCCAAAGGTACTCAACTTTTGGTCCTTAAGATTTGCTTAATCACATCGCTTCTTTTCCTTAACTTAAACTATGGTCATACTTAGACGATAAAACAACTTAACACAAGAGAAATAACTAAAACTTAAACTTTTATCGATTAAGCCATGAGTTCTACAACAAAATTTACAACACTTAACCAAAATACAAAATCGTACACTTAAACATTTAACTAAAACGCCTGGCAACTCTTCTCGACCAGCAACTTCTCAGTCTTTACTCAGTTGGCCTTAACGTCTTGAACTTGGAAATGAATGCTTAAAACATAAGTAAAAAAACTTAGTGAAGTTTTAAGAAATCCTATTCGTGAAATACTCTTCATAAATATCATTGTTAACATCAAACACTTTAATAAAATATTTCGAATTGCTTAACCATATATTTCACATAACCACACATTAGTCATGTCATTTCTTTCGCCAAGGACCTAAATATTTCTTGACGCAGAGACTCATCATCTTGCGTTTAGACTATTGAGATGACCTTTTCATCATTAGCATATGAGAAGAGCATGATTCATTCTTTATTGCTTAGGTCGAGACGCAATGCACATCTTTTATACATTATCCCGCCTCATTTCACCATGCACATCTTTTATATATAGTTACCTTTACTCTTTATGTACATATAATAATTAGCTCATTGATAGGAAGCAGAATAATGGTTTGAATACAATTTCTCAATCATCAAAATTATTTACAATGTAAAACATTCTTTTGACAAAACTAAGCTTTAGATCAAAATCTCTTTGGAAACACTTGTATTGAAATCATCATTTTAAATTAGTATAAGTTTTAAGAAAGCTTTTGGCATATAAATACTTTGAAAGCTAACACATACACAACTTAAATGTCTTAACCCAGATTGCTCATTCTTCTTGGGTAGTCACTTTTGAAGTAGCTCAGCACTTAAAGTTTTTTCTTTAAAATTTCAAAGTAAAATTACTTATTTTGATCTCAAATCAGCTTAGTCACCTTTAAACTCTTGTCATCTTGCAAACTCTTACTCTTAGTGTTGCACGTGTAGGCTTAAGGTTTAACTTAATCATGCTTAACTAAATCTCTACACGGGGCCCATTAAATAAACTTAAGAAATTTATAGAAAGTTTTCTTGCTTCTTCTCGCTTAGTCCTTCTAGCTATTAAGAATGCAAAATCAGGTACTAACACTTAGCCTTTAAAGGTCTTATCATATAACTTTTCTCGCGAATTAAACTACTTACAAACTTCTTACCATGTAAACTTGCTTTATCGCCATGGTTTAACTTTTCTTCACCACCTTTCATTCAAAATGCCTATTTTACACTTTACCAGAATTTTAACCTTCTAACTTAGGTACAGGTGTCACATCCTGGCCAAAGAGCGCATGATTGTATTCCATGGAAGTTTTAAATGGCCTGTTGCGTCTTTCTTCCATCTTTTGCATCAACTCAGACTACATGATTATAAGGTAGGTGAGATTGAAGACTACGGTGGACAACTGTTTTTTGTTGGCAGTGAGCTTGACCAATTGTTTTTTTTTCATCTCTGCATTCTTTACTTGAACCTTTTGGACAAAGTTGTCACCTCAACATTCTTCAGGCTGTGAATTGCTTGTCCGTTTAAGACTTATTCAAAATAATCATCATGGGCCTTGCGATATTAGTTACAAGATAATCATAAAGGTCGTTCTTGTATTTACTCTCCATGAAGGACTCTTCAAAAATTGGATCTTTAGGAAAAGGTTGTTTGCCCTTGGCGAGTGGGTTATCAACCATAACTCGTGTCTTTAAATTATGCGACTTATTAACAGTTGATACATCCCTTCTAGTGGTGTCCCCTTGAGATAAAAATATCAATGAGATGTTTAAGTCAGGGTGCAATGGGTTATCATTTCTAGGCAATTGGTGAGAGGGTGAGATATGGATAGGCAACATAGAAGGTCGTCGCCTAGGAGAGACTTCAGGTGGGGGAGGAATTTGGTTTTCAAGGGTAGGGATTTAGTCTTCAGGGATATGAAGAGGTCATCTTTTGGCATGGAATGGGAATTAGAAGATGAGAGGGATGAAGTGAGCGATAGGTGAGGAATGGTGATTTTAGGGTTAAATAAACAACTTAGGATTGTGTTGGTTGTGGGACAGGTGTGATTTATACAATGGAGGTAGATGTGTTAGATCATTCTGGAAAAGAGGAAAGAGACGGAGGGTTTGGTTGTGTTCAGGCGAAGGAGGTGGGGGTTTTGTCTTTCGAGGAGGTGAGGGATCCTTATTTTTAGGCAGTGATGAAGGATGGCGTTTGATTCATGAGATGGGGAGAGACTCTTCTCACGAGGTATCATCTTGGAAGTCACTTTCATGCGACACGAAGAATTATCCGCAATGGCCTTATCTTTGGTTGAATTAACCTTAGCTTTTTGGTTAGAGGTGATGGGTTGATGCGACCATTCTCTTCAGTGGTGATGGTGGAGGTAATTTACATTCTTCTTCTTCTTCTTCAATTGCCTTATATTTCTCAAGTGTCTTGAGGTGACAGTCTTCTTTTTTGTTTTGGTGAAATGTAATCACCTTATTGAGTGTTGTCGAGTTACATTACTTAATAGAAATGCTTGTCTTTGGGAACCATGGGAACCAGGCAAGGGAACGTATATATTTAAGGGAGAGCTTCTCCACTGTGGAAGGGAAAGGTTTGACACCTTTTTTTGGGGTCTCCATTCAAGTGAGGAAGGCCTCTTGGATGATTGTGCCCAAGTTAAACACCTGCTTAAGTAAGTATGTAGTATAGCAGCATGGCATAATCAAATGACATAGTGGTGGTGTTATTCAGCGTTTGAAGGATCTTTTTCTTAACAAAAGAACAGCGACACATTAGCTTCAATGGTCAATTGGTGTAGATATAATTGATGCCTCCCAATAGGTGTCCTTTTCCAATCTGCACTTGTCCACCCTATTGTCTTCAACACTTGGTGATTCCTTTAGTTGGTTGGTTTATCAGTTCATGCCTTGGATACTTTGCATCATTAGGAAGAAATATGGTTCGTTTATCACTCTACATTGAAGTGAATTTTCTCCCCTTCCACTGTCATATAGAGGTAAGTTGGATGATACTTCATCGCATTGAACATGTCAGGAATAACCAATCTGACCTTTGTTTCTCCCTCAAAGACTTTATTCCACTCAAATGCCTTAATAGGTCCATGAAGAAAGTTTCGTAAGGCACTCTTATCAGATAATAACCCCCTTTCGACTTTTATCCGCTTATCAACTTCTTGGGTGCCCATCTCACCACCTTGCAGGGCATCCTCAGGTATGAAAGGCCCATTCTTTACTTTCTTTGGTTTTTTGTCGTGATGATTCTTAACCCTTTATTTTTTAACGATAGCCTTGGCTCCAAAGGGCATATATTTGCAATTTCTTTGTCAAACTCCATCGCCACAACCTCTAGGAAGTCTACCTCTGTTGGAATTTATGTCCTAAAACTCGTAGTTTGTATTTAAATTTCTGTTACACAAAATCGTCTTATTGAAACTATAATCTGAAAGCCAATAAACTAATGTTCTAAGGCTATTATGTAGACTTGAACTTTATGTACATACATAAAAGTTGATCAAGTTTGAGTTATAGCCTAAATGGTCTATAGTATATGGATAAGGTTGGGCGCCTTATTCGAAAGATACTATTGATGCGGCCTACTTTGTAGTTAGTACAAACAATGTGATCCTAAATCGTTCATGTAGAGACATGGAAGTGGAGACATATTATGTAAAGAGTTTACATAAGACTAAAATCATGAAATAGCCACTTTTAAGTTATAACACCGTTAACTTTGTAAAACTGACTATTTCGTTTATAGATATCCATGTAACTTAATATTAATCCTGAGCTAACTGTGAACTTTTGTTCACATGGGATTATCCTTAGATTTGCATAGGTAAGTGCAGCTCAATGGCGTCGGCCCAATAAGCCTCCCATTTTAGGGGTAACACCGGGTGGGTAACTAGGAACATAGGGTGCAAGACGAAATTCACTCCTACCCACTCTAGGGTTAGTAGATAGATTGTTCCCTTAACTACTGAATTCAGGTCTTGAACAAGGGACCCCATCCTCTCATTGGCTCGAGAGGAATTCGGTTTAAAGGTTGGACCTTAAACCAATTATTCAATAGTGGATCAGTGGGACTTAAGGAGAAAAGATATAATCTCGAGGGTACGTACTTTGACCCAGCCGAGATTATGAACAACCTGGAAAGGATTAACTTACTTGTCATGGTTATATCACATGGACACAAATATATCTATAGTGAGGGAAGTGCAACAATGGGACTTTAGTGGAATGACCCGTTAGTTAACGAAGGATGATTAACTTCGTCTAAAAGAGTTTAACCAGTTAATCTCAGATCGTTGGAGCCTGTGATCTATAGGTCCATTAGGTTCCCCCTCTAGCTCACAAGGAATCAACTTAGAACATTATGATGGAATAATTCGAATTGTTCGAATTAGGTAAAGAGAAAGAAAC
>JBBPDI010000005.1:5066969-5082324 GCA_037974545.1 Cucumis variabilis
AGTGGAGCTGTACTCGCTATTATATGTAATTTGAATATTCCTTTGTTGTGTAGGTGTGGGCTTCTTTGCTATTATATAGGCAGATATTGGATGAGATTGAAACAAATGACTACAACAACTTCACAAAGAGGGCTTATGTGAGCAAAGGCAAGAAAATATTGGCTTTGCCAATGGCTTATGCAAGGGCCCTCCTTGGCCTTTCATGAATTTATACCTCTATACACTCAACAAACACAATCAAAATTCAACAAAAATAAAAAAAAAAGAAAAAAAAATTGTATATTAGCATATTCTTATCGATACAATGTCTCCTCAATTAGTTCTTAGTCAAATTCCAATTTTTGTTCTCAAGGTGCTTCACTTCACTTGTGGCTTTGTTCCTAATTAGTTTGTATTTTTCTTCTTTAGTGTAAAACAGGGTGTTTGAAATTATGGGATGGAAGACATGTCAACTAAAACACATAACTTTGCCTAGTGGAACTTTTCCACAAAGTAAAAAGAGAGAGAGATAAAAAAAGAAAAATTTGCTAAGGGAGGAGAAATGTGTAGATTAAACATTTTATTTATTCATTTTTAAATTCAACCAGTGAGGGTAAACTTCCAACACAGTTTTATACTTTTTATACTAAAGAAGGTCATTGAGCTAAAAATGTTTTTAAGTGGGGAAAGAATACATCTTTGGTTTTTAAATTCTCACTTTGATTTTAATTTAGGACTCACATTTTAAAGTATTATTTGAGGGTTATGTTTTGTTTTAATAGTCTTTTGATTTTAAAATCTATAACTTTATTCTCGAATTTTCACTGAAAACTAACTTGGAGTCTTCTTGTTATTGCCTATCAATTAATTCAGTAAAATTAAAAGAATTATAATTATAATTATAATTTTCCATTTCATAATTATTTATTATCGAAAGTAATTTACATAAATGTAACAAAAATTCAAAATATTTACAACTCGTATAACAAAATAAGAAAAGCCCTTAACGTGTGAACATTTTTTCATAAATTTCATATATGCCCTTGCGATTTATATATTCACTGCAATTTATAAATCTCGGACCATCTCGGTGCAATTAAGGTTCGATATTGAATAATTTAGGCAGACGTTTTTCATTTTGGAGCATCTCGAGGCAATGTATACCTGAGATCGAATAAATAAAGACATAATTATTTCATTCTAAGCTATCTCGGTGCCACTAAGGCCTGAGATACAATAAATTAAGGAAGAATTCTTTTATTCCAGGGCATCTCGGGACAATGCATGCCTGAGATTGAATAAAATAAAGACAAAATTCTTTTATCCTAGGCCATCTCGGTGTAATTAAGGCTCAGGATCGAATAGCTAAATACTGCAGTCTTTCATCCTGGGATATCTCGAGGCAATGCATGCCCGAGATCGAATAAAATAAAGGCAGAATTCTTTCATCCTAGGCCAATGAGTAGACCCGAGATACAATAACTAAAGGAAGAATTCTTTCATCCCGAGGTATCTTGAGGCATTGTATACTTGTGATCAAATGAGTTAAAGACAAAGTTCTATCATTTTGGGACATCTCGAGGCAAATAAGGTTTGAGATTCTGTATCATGATCTACACGATCATTTAAATTTATAAGCCATCGTTTAAAATGAAGTAATGATTGTGTAGATTACACTTTTGTCTTTCATCTTCGACCATCTTAGTGCATTGTATGCCTGAGATCGAATGAATTAAAGTCAAAATTCTTTCATCCCGGGTCATTACGTGACATGGTATGCCTGAGATCGTGTATCAAAATCTACACTATCGTGTATCGCGTGCGTGTGGCTGATTTATCGCGTGTTAGCTGAGGTAATTTTGGTCTTTTACATTGTGGGTCTGTTGGTTTTTTCGTTTTTAAAATTGTTCTATATTCTGTAAATATTTTGTCCATTTATTATATTTTTTAAAAAAACCCTATTACTAATGATTAGAAATTAACGTCAAAGATTGAAATTGGATATTTAAAGAAAAGTTAAGATTAAAAGTATAACTGTTGAAACATAGAGGTCGTTAGATGATATATATAATTAAATTCGTTTTCAACTATCAACTTAAACTTTTAGATTAATTGTAAAAGGATCGAATCCAATGCAGAAGCTTTTGATCGCATTGTCTCAAATTTTGATAAAAAGAAAAATACAGAATAGAGACACATGAAGGTACAAGCATGCTTTCTACAAAATTGTTTAGGAGAGGTTAATTACCTTTGTAGAACAAATTTTTGAAATCATCTCCCGATTTTCAATAATTCAAAATACGAGCAATGATCAAAGGACATCATCAAAGGATCTTCTCTGCCATTCTATTGAACAATGAGGTTCGTGAAAACCTTGTGAAAGTGAAGGAAATTGTGTTGATCGTAGGAAACTCTTCTATGTTTCTTTAGAGAGAAAAATGTGAGATAGATTTATGTATTCTCCAGAGTGTAATGTTTGTCTCACCAAATGCAGATCTCATATGCATTAAGGGTCTATTCATGACGACTTAAAAGAAAAAAAATGTATCTTCATTTAAACAATTTTTTACAAAATGGATATCAAGATAAATATCAAATTATAAACTTTAGTTTGCAAAAAATAGCAAAATAAAATAAAATTATACAAATGGCAAAATAAAATAATATACTAAATACCAAAAATATAGAATGTCAAAAATAACCCTACCCAATCTAAAAACCCAACATTCAATTGAATAACCACACAAAAATTTAAAAATCCCTCAAATACCCTACAATCAAACGAAATACCAAGACAGTGAGTTAATTACCTATAAAAAATTAAATCAATCTAATTAAATTTTCCAATCTTCTCTCTTTACCTCTATAGGCGTGAAACCTTGATATTCTCCTTCACCCTTGTTTTCAAACTTGAATCCAAAGAAAAAAAATCTCCATTGTTGGTCCTCTCAAGTAGTTGCCCATTGGTTTTCCTTTGTCCATCCAAGCATAGGTCGGTCATAGCAGTTTCCAGCCGTTCATTCAGTCTGCTTTCATCCTTTGTTCAGTTGCCGATCGTAGGTTTAGTTGCATTCATCCTTCATTTAGTTGACGTTCTTCCTTCGTCCAGTTTGCATTCCACCTTCGTCCTTAGTCCCTTCGTCCGTCCGTCCAACATCTGTTTGTTTCACCCCGTTCGTCCAGCATTTTTCGTCCACTGTTCTCTGTACTTGTTCACAGTTAGTTTAAGATTAAGGTAAGGTTGTATTAATTTTCCTTTCTAAAGCAATGACTCTAATATTTTTTTATAAATTTGACATTAAATATATATTTCTAGGAAATATCCTTGGCTGTTATAGGATAGAGAAATAATGCTAAATGAAAAAAAAAGTTATTTATGGTTTATAAAACTAAAATAAGATTTCCCTAATTTTTAGGAGTGACCAACAGAACATAGAATATTAGACCTTTAACAAGGTTATAATTTAATCTAATAAATATAAAGAAGGAATAAAAATATGTAAAAAAAGGAACCGAGGGAAGAAAAAGGGTCAGTGAAAGAGTTGCTGGTATTAATAGTGGAAAAAAAACAAGGAAACAAGGACCTAATAGATGTCAAATGAAGAAGAGGTATATGTTTCTAATTCCTATGTACATTGAATTTGTAAACAAAAATGTAAGGCCCTGATCCTAAAAAGGGAGTCATGTTGAAAAAGAGCTTCGCCAAAAAAAGTAAGTTTTGATTAAGTATAAAAGAAAGGCATTCTATGAAGAAGAATGTGAATGGAGAAATGACTATGCGAGAAGAAGCGTGTAAGCTCAAGTGCTATCGCGTTAAAGAAAGTGACACGATGAGACTTAGTTGGCGAAGAAGAGGCACACGACAAAAGTTGAAGGTTAGACGAGGGGTGTAGTGATGCGAGGAGAAATGCCTACACCTAAGTATGGTTGCAATAAGGTAGACATTGTTGAAAAGATGTACACTGAATAGGTGATTGGACAATTCATTGAGGTCAAGTTAATGTTATATGACTTTTCGAGAAGGAGGTTAGATGATGAGACGTTTGACTTCCCAAAGAGATAAGGTTGACATCTCAAGGAGAGCGTCTATTCGTAATTGATGCAAGACTAACGTGTCAAGTTTGGATTGGTTGCAGAATGCATCAAAATGAGAAGGTGACACGTGTAAAGCGTAAAAATGACCCATGGATGTGAAAGGTCCCTATAAATAGGACCAAAGATAAAAAAAAAAATAGACCCAAAGTGCCACCCTTTTAATAATCCGTAAAGAAGAGAGTTCCAAGGGTTGAACAACAAAAAGGAAAAATTGAAAGCAGAAAGGAAAGATTAGGATCACAAGTGTCTGTGAGTGATCCTTCTAAATGCATGTTTGTTTGTGGATAATTCTTATAAAAATGATTGTTTTGAAACAATCTTTTCAAATAATGATTGTTGTGAATGATTATCACTTATAAATCTGTATTTCAATAAATAGTTTTCATATGAAAAACAAATATCATTGTGAACAATTTCATGAGCCTACCTAAGCGTTATGTTATGTTTCTTACATTTGTAAGAAGTATCTTCTGAGTAATGATGTGACTATATCTTTTGTAATCTTGTGATTTGAAGGGCATTGTCATTATGCCATGTTGTTGAGCTAACCATTGTTGTAATGCTGATAATGTATTGTGTGTTGACGAGATCAATCGCAAAAGATGTGGGTGGATATTTCACATGATGTGTCATCCTATCTCGCATTTAAGGAGTCAGTTGGTAAGCGCATTGCTCCTTAACGCCCAAAGCTTAGTTTGAAAGGAAGGCGAGTGCTACACCTAGATTGGTTAGGCTAGAGCCGAAAAGCAAAAGAGTCAAAGAACTGAGCTAGAAAAAAGAAACCTTGAAGCCTATCCTTGGGTTGAATTGGTTGAGTGACCGAGGAGAAGGATGAAAGGAAGGCCTTACACCTCTAAGTAACTTGCCTCAAGAAGCAACGTTAGGTGGTGGACGAGGAAAAGTGGGGAGACGTATCTTAGGTTTTATGTTCCGTGAGAAAAAAGAATGTAACTTGTAATGCAAGAATCTTATAAATGTGTTAAGATAATAAAAAGTAGTTATGTATTCCATTGTTTTATTATTATCTCTTAAGATTGTCACCTAGGAGTTAAAGTTGCGTTGTGTTATGTAATTGTACCAAGTGGCGAAGTAAGTATCAAAAATTGTAAATTTCTGCCGAATTAATAAAGTCTAAGTCCAAGGCAAAGGCTTCACGAAAGGACAAGTTAAGTAAGATTTTTCGCTTATTAGGCGTTCAACACGTTATCTCACTGAGAGTTGCAGGATGAGTGTAGAGGCAGCAGGCCTTCATCTAGTTGCAAGAAGTGATGGAAAATACTAACAATATTTGCATAATATAAAACGAAAGAACCAATGGTTGGATCAACGATAGTAAAACGTTGAATTGCAAAAGAAAAAAAAGAGCGAGGTAAAGTTAAAAAAGAAGCCAATGATCCCCCGAAGTAGTCTATTTGCATAATATAAAATTAAAGGACCAATGGTTGGATCATCGATAGTAAAACGTGGAATTGCAAAAGAAAAAAAAAGAGCGAGGTGAAGTTAGAAAAGAAGCCAATGATCCCCCAAAGTAGTCTATTTGCATAATATAAAATGAAAGGACCAATGGTTGGATCATCGATAGTAAAACGTGAAATTGCAAAAGAAAAAAAAAGCGAGGTGAAGTTAGAAAAGAAGCCAACGATCCCCTGAAGTAGTCTTTGTATGATGAACTTATTTTGTTTTAACTCGAATTGCTTAGAAAACTTTTGATTTCAAAGATTTTGATTATTTCAAAGCTTCTAATTTTGAAGCCTTTGCATCGTGTATTTGGAGCTATTTCATTTTGATGCTATTGTGTTTAACTTTGGAACAATATATATGCTTGCACAAACTAGCTTCATAGATAGATTAATGTCCTAAAATTGTGACCAATTTTTTTTACCTTTTTCTGTGTGTCCCAAATCTATCGTTTATAACATTATTCATACCTGACATATACTGTTTGAGAAATCCTAATTCTATTGGTTATTATAAAGTTTGGTTTGTTAAACAATCTTAATTACAATTCAATGACACTGTTTAGAAAACTGTTTTTATTGTTGGTTTTGTAATAAATACATCTGAATGATAAGTTTTTTGGATTGAAAAAGTATACACCAAACCAAGCACATGAATTACAAATTTCTGCATATGGATTACACATAAAGGTACATGAATATATGAGCAAATACATATTAATATTTACATACGTGATCATGATATAAAATGAATAATTTCTCATATTGTTTAAACACATAAAATACAAAGTAATTCTATCGGCAACATATTCTATACAATATGTCAAATACTATGGCACTAATATGGAAATAATATTACTTGTCATCTAGTATGTACAAATACATTGTAACTCTATAAAATAATCAACGCGATCAAATCTTGTCAATTTTATCAATAATTCGAATTTGTTAAATTAAGAAAAAAAATAACAGATTTTGATTGACAGCAATAAAGAATGCCAATAATTCATTTACTAAAAAAAGTCCTAAAACTTTTTGACCATCGAACATACAATGACAAAAAAAATAAAAATTTAAGCTACTCACTACTATAGAAAAAAATTATATATCAAAATAAAGTGAATATAATAAAATGGTTTTAATAAAATAAAAAAACCAAATATTTAATTTTTTTAAAAATTTTTATTAATGAAACATTTTGATATTTATGAAAAAAAACAATAAAACAAATGAAACAAATTAAATCTTCACTTAGCTCAAATAAATTTTTTAGGTACATGAAAAAACATTTTGGTAAAAAAAATCAACTTAAATTTATTTATATTTTGGAAAAAAAATTTATATACTTTCTTTGTGGTATGGAAAAAACCAAACTTATATTTTCTTTATATTTTCCAAAAAAAATAAAATAAAAGTAGGTTAATGAAGTATTTTGTATTAAATCAAATGTAAATAATTTTTTATTAATAAATAAATATATTTGGAGATTATGAAAACAAATTAAAACTAATAAAATCTCTTTCTATATCAAACTAAATGTTTGTTAGGTTAAATAAAATCAAAACTAATAAAATAACAATTCAACTTTCAAATTCAGACATTTCTATCAAGGTAATAAAGAGATTTCTCTTAAGTTTTTTGGAAATTAATTAATGTTCAAAAAGTTGTAGATTGAACTATATGTGAATGTCAAGACTGGTATATTGAATATATTAAGCATGTGCTGTGTGTAACGGACATACTTGTCCAGGGTGTGTTTACCTATGGCCGTATGCTCTGAATACTCCCAATTTATCTTGTCTTTATGTTTTGTATATAGTCTAGGTAGTTGCTTTCAATTTCGAGTCGATGTGCTTGAAAGTGATGTTTCGACATTTTCATATGCAAGCCTGCCAGATATGAAAATGTTCAAAATATACTATAGGGGAGTCATACCTGTTGAATCCCCGCCCAAGCCTTGTCGTACTCTTTACAATCTATGCTTTCTTATTGCAATTGACAGTCTTCAATGCTTGTTTTAACTACTATTTCAATGAATTAATTCTTCTCTCAAGTTTTCTAAAATATTTTCTCTAAAAACGCGAGAGGAGGTTGAATCGTACGCGAGTTTGTCCAGCGATTTCGGATTTTGATCGGCTGACTTGTTGTTTGGATCGAATAAGTGTCGCACAATCGCTTGTCCTGAGGTTGAGAAGTTGTGATTGTGATAAGTGGTATCAGAGCCAAATTGGCTATTTGACGAGTTGAGACAGAAAGATGTCGATGTCGGTGGCAAAACAGTCTAGCAAGACCCATAATAAGCGACTTGTTGGACTTGAGGAGCAGATGCTTTACATGGTGGAAGTTTCTGATTTCCTTCGGTTCCTGGAAAAGCGGGTTGATGAAATTGCCAAGAAAACTGATGGCATTGATGCGGTGTCTGGTCGGCTAGACCGATTGCTAATACAAGAGTTGATGGCTAGAGTAGACACTCTAGAAACCCGAATCTTTAGAATGGGAAATGTCACCTACGAGTGTGGGGACAGTTCGTCGGGCTCTACCGCCCAGATTGAAGAACGAGTTATTGAGCTTGATAACTCACACAAAAGCATATTGGAGATGATCAACGGCATGACCGAGGACTTTCGAGTTACCCTCGATGTCGTGAGGAATGAGCTTGTAGAGGTAAACACGAAGGTGAACCTTACGATGCGAGCATTAGCGAACCAGGCTCCAGTTGGAGGAGCCACCCTTGTTGGTAGAATAAAGATCCCGAAACCCAAGCCCTTCTGTGGGGCGAGGGACGCAAAGGCCTTGGAAAACTTCATTTTCGATGTGGAGCAGTATTTCAGGGCCACAAATACAGTTATGGAGGAGGCAAAAGTGACACTAGCGACCATGCATCTATCTAAGGATGCAAAGTTATGGTGGAGGTCCCGGTATGTTGACATCCAGGAGGGGCGTTGCACAATTCACACATGGGACGCCCTGAAGAGAGAACTTCGCTCATAATTTTTTTCTGAGAATGTCAAAATTCTGGCTCGACGAAAATTATGAGAGTTGAGACACACTGGCAACGTTCGGGATTACGTGAAACAATTTACGGGTTGATGCTGGACATTTGTGATATATTAGAGAAGGACAAAGTTTTCTTTTTTGTCGAAGGGTTGAAGTCGTGGGCTAAGACTAAGTTATACGAGCAACAAGTCCAAGATCTTACATCGACATTCGCAATGGCTAAACAGTTGTTTGACCTATCGACTGAGTCTCAAGATGGGAGACGACAACAAGCTCCCTCCTTTAGAGGAAATCAAAACAATCGTTCGAGCTATCCCAAATCTACAGGGGGAGACAAACGCCAAGGGAGAGATCGTAGGTCCTCTCAAACAAATATTGGGAACAACTGGCGGGGACCTAACAATCAGAGTAATGCTAGCCGCCCTATCAGTTGTTTCGTATGTAAAGGGCTCCATCTTGCAAGAGAATGCCCCAACCGGACTGCCTTTAACGCATTTCAAGCCACGTTGACCTCTGATTCAGATGATAGAGTGGGTTAGACAGAGGAAGAAGTTGGCCAAACAAAAGAGGGCGAAAATCCCAGAATAGGGGCTTTGAAATTTCTATCATCGCTCCAAAAGAAAGTAGGGGAGACGAGCGAGTCAACGAAGAATGGTCTGATGTATGTGGATTATTGGGTTAACCAAAAGTCACCTAAGAGAACGATGGTGGACTCTGGTGCAACCCACAATTTCATAGCAGAAGCTGAAGCCAGACGACTGAATCTCCATTGGGAGAAAGACTCGGGAAAAATGAAGGTTGTGAACTCAGCTGTCTTACCTATTGTTGGGGTAGTAAAACGAACGACAATAAAGTTAGGAGCATGGGACAGTCCCATTGACTTTGTGGTTATTAGAATGGATGACTTCGATGTAGTACTGGAGATGGAGTTTTTACTCGAACATCAAGTCATACCAATGCCGTTGGCCAAATGCTTAGTGATCACTAGAGCTACACCCACCATTGTACATGCGGATATTCGTCAGCCTGATGGGTTAAAGATGATTTCAGCCGTACAGTTGAAGAAATGCCTTAATTGGGACGAGCTAACCTTTATGGCTATTCAATTGGAGTCGTCAGAGGGGCCAGGGGAAACAGTCCCCAAAGACATTATGTGTGTCTTAGAAAGGTACAAGGATGTGATGCCGGATAGTCTGTCGAAGTTGTTGCCTCAGCGAAGATTGATTGATCATGAGATCGAATTACTGCCAGGGACAAAACCGCTTGCGAAGAATGCCTATCGTATGGCGCCACCAGAGTTGGTCGAGCTTGGGAAACAGTTGGATGATCTGCTGAATGCAGGATTCATTAGACCTTCAAAAGCTCCGTATGAGGCCCCAGTCTTGTTCCAGAAGGATGGAAGCTTGCGGTTGTGTATTGACTATCGCGCAGTAAACAAGATCACAGTTTGCAACCGATACCCGCTACCTATAATCACTGACCTCTTTGACCAGCTGCATGGGACAAAGTATTTTTCGAAGCTAGACCTGCGGTCTGGCTACTATCAAGTGAGAATTGAAGAAGAAAACAAACCGAAGATGACCTGTGCCACGAGATATGGGGCATTCAAGTTCCTTGTTATGTCGTTCGGCCTTACTAATACGCCCGTAACATTCTATACGTTAATGAACCAGGTCTTCCATGAATAGCTCGACAAGTTTGTCATAGTCTACCTTGACGAGATCGTGGTTTATAGTTCCTCTCTGGAAGAACACAGGGACCACCTCCAAAGAGTTTTCCAGAAATTGAGGGAGAAACCAACTATATGTCAAGAGAGAAAAGTGCTCATTTGCATAGGAGCAGATAAATTTCTAAGGTCATGTGATCGGTGTGGCCGAATTGGTATGAAGGAGGAAAAGATCGTTGTGATACGTGACTAGAAAGTACCAAGGTTCGTCACCGACTTGCGCTCCTTTCTCGAATTAGCTAATTACTATAGGCGATTCGTGGAAGGATTCTCTAAAAGAGCAAGTCCGTTGACTGACATACTGAAAAAAGATAGAAGTAGGGTTGGACACCCGAATGTCAGGCTGCCTTCGATGGTTGAAGCAAGCCATGATCGAGGGGCCAGTTCGGATAGCCAATGTGACCCAACCGTTTGAAGTTGAGACTGATGCATCTGATTTTGCATTGGGTGGTGTTCTCTTGTAGAAAGAACACCCTATCACCTACGAGAGTCAGAAATTGAATGCCTCTGAGAAGAAGTACACCATGTCCGAGAGGGAAATGCTTGCGATGGTACATTGTTTAAGGGCTTGGCAACAGTATTTGCTGGGGTCTACCTTTGTGGTAAAGACAGACAACCGCACGACTTGCCACTTCTTCACTCAGCCAAAACTTAATTCGAGACAAGCTAGATGGCAGGAGTTCCTAGCTGAGTTTGATTTTAAGTTCGAGCATAAGAAGGGAGCGAGCAATCAAGCTGCAGATGCACTTAGTCGAAAGAGAGAGCATGTGGCCCTGTGCATGCTAGCGCATCTCCACGCAAGCCAGATTGATGGTTCGATTCGCGATGTCTTGAGAGAGTCTTGTAGAAGGATTCAACTGCTCAGAATGTCATGAGTTTAGCGAAGGCGGGTAAGACAAGACAGTTCTGAGTTGAAGATGGCCTGTTAGTGACGAAGGGTAGGCGACTGTATGTCTCGAGAGCGGGAGATCTCTGGAAGAAGTTATTACACGAGTGTCACGACACTCTGTAGGCCGATCATCCAGGTTGGCAGAGAACGTACTCCTTGCTGAAGAAGGGTTACTTTTGGCCCAACATGAGAGATGATGTCATGCAGTACACGAAGACATGTCTTGTCTGCCAACAGGACAAAATCGAGAAAGCAAAGGTTATTGGACTTCTCGAACCTCTGCCAGTTCTATCAAGGCCGTGGGAGAGTGTTTCTCTGGATTTCATAACTCATCTCCCCAAAGTGGGTGACTACAAGACCATCTTAGTCATTATAGATCGATTCTCGAAGTACGCCACCTTTGTCCCAACCACCAAACAGTGCTCGGTCGAAGCGACAACTCAGTTGTTCTTTAAGCACGTAGTCAAGTTGTGGGGTGTACCGACAAGCATTGTGAGTGATTGGGATGGTCGGTTTATTGGCACCTTTTGGACAGAGTTGTTCACTTTCTTGGGGACAAGTCTGTATGTGTCCTCGAGTTATCATCCTAGGACAGATGGTCAGACTGAGCGGTTCAATTGCATGCTTGAAGAGTATCTACGATATTTTGTTACTGCAAGGCAAAAGAATTGGATTCAGTTATTAGATGTAGCCCAGTTCTGTTTTAACGTCCAGACGAGCTCGTCAACTAGGAAAAGCTCCTTTGAAATTGTCTCCGGTAGACAACTGGTACTACCGCACCTTGTTGATCACCCCTATACAGGGAAGAACCCTCAAGCTCACAACTTCACGAGAGAGTGGAAGCAGACAACAGTTATTGCTCGAGCTTATCTGGAGAAGGCCTCAAAGAGAATGAAGAAGTGGGCGAATAAGAAGCATCGTCCTTTAGAGTTTCGAGCCAGAGATCAGGTCCTCATTAAGCTGCGATTGGAACAGATTTGGTTTTGAGGACGCAAGGACCAATTTCTCGTGAGAAGTATGAGGGGCCAGTTGAAGTGCTGAAAAAGGTGGGGAAGACGTTTTACAGAGTGACATTGCCCACATGGATGAAAATTCACCCAATAGTTCATTTGAGTAATTTGAAGCCCTACCATCCAGACCCAGACGACATGCAGCGTAATGTCGTAGTCCGATTGGCCATCGACCTCAGTCAGAAGGAGATAAATGAAGTTGATGAAATTCTGGCAGAGCGGGTGAGGAAGGGACGAAGACCCACAGGAAGGGTCCACGAGTACTTGATAAGGTGGAAGAAACTTCCTGTGGAAGAAACCAGTTGGGAACGTGTTGAAGACCTAAAAGCCTGAATGCAGAAGATCGAACAGTTCAAGCTTCACCAGTCGACAGGGACGTCAACCGTTTGAGTGGGGGAGAATGTAACGGGCATACTTGTCCAGGCTGTGGTTTACCTATGGTCATATGCTTCGAATACTCCAATTTATATTGTCTTTATGTTTTGTACATAGTTTAGTTAGTTGCTTTCAATTTTAAGTCGATGTGCTGGGAAGTGACGTTTCGGCATTTTCATATGCAAGTCTGGCAGAAATGAAAATGTTCAAAATGTACTATAGGAGAGTCATACCTGTTAAATCTCCACCCAAGCCTTGTCACACTCTTTGCAATCTATGCCTTCTTATTTCAATTGACAATCTTCAATGCTTGTTTTAACTACGATTTCAATGAATTATTTCCTCTCTCACGTTTTCTAAAACATTTTTTCTAAAAATGAGAGAGGAGGTTGAATCGTACGTCGAGTTTGTCCGACGATTTTGGATTTTGATCGGCTAGCTTGTTGTTTGGATCGAACAAGTACCACACAATTGCTTGTTCCGAGGTTCAGAAGCTGCGATTGTGACACCTTGCATTTATATCAACAAAAATCAGACAACCAAATCCCATTTACATCGGCCTTTTTCATTATTATTATTTATTTTTATTATTATCCATCCAATTTTACTATTCTACTTCTTCTCTCTCTCTCCAAATTGACACATTGTTTTTTCTTTATCATTTTTCCATCTACCACGTTCACGTCTTCTTCTTCTCTTATATATTTTCCATTGATTTTCAAACACACACATATTTTCTATTTAATTTCTAAACTTTTATGTTCAAAAATTATATATAATTTTTAATGTCAACTAAATAAAAATGCGATATATTCATTCATTTTCTATGTAAAATATATGACACACTTATTGGATAATAGCTAACAATTGGGTAAAACTATACGGATTATGAAAGAGTTTTATGGGTTGTTTAGATTTGGTTTTTAAATAGGGAAATTGTCAAAAGTGAGAAAATTGACAAAAGTATTTATATTCCATGAAAAAAAATTGTATGCGGTGGATTTTTTTTATCAATTAATCAAATTTTGTCATATTTGCTTTATTTTAAAAAAAACCCTTGTAAATAATTACTCATAGAAGTGGTTTTTAGGGAAGGAAAAGAATACAGCAGAAAGGTTTTTTCAATAAACATCTTGGATTAATTAAAATTGAAGGCCATAAATGACCAAATAAAATTTGGAGTGGTTGAAAGTAGACATGAGATTCTGGTTCAAATTTTCTACACAAATGGTTCTAAATAAAATATTTGAAGTGGTCAATCTTTTTAAAATAAAACGTGGATGGTCTTTTTTTATAAAAAAATAAGCAACAAAATTTAGTGATAAATTCTAATTTTAACTCTAAAAAGAACAAACAAAATATTTTGATGGTAAAATGTTTAAGACGCTCGTACATACTTATGTTGAGTTGTATTTTATGTTAAACTAGTAAAATGGAAAGAAAACAAAATAAAAGAATGGTCAACGAGGAATTAAAGAAAGTTTTGGAGAAGCAAACTTCCATTTTGTCTTTGATGAGGTGGTTGCATTTTGCAGGTGCTATGGCTACGCAAATGTGGGGGACGATTCATTCATACTTACACATCAGATCTTCGCCACGTCTCCCTTTTTATTTTAATTCTTTTACCTCCACCCTAAAATATAAATTAATTAATAATAAACTAAAACTTTTGCTTTTTCTTTGTTTTTACTTAAATTTTTTTCCCTTTTTGGTGGGCGTCTAGTTGAAGAAGAAGAATCCCAAGACCACGTGGGTCACCCAGGTAGGACAGACAGAACCGTGACAGCCCCAAAATTACATAGCGCCTCCCGACTCTGATTGGACTGTTGCCCAGCAGGTTCAATTGTCTATGCCCCTTATTTTTCACGCTTCTTACCGCCCTTCTGATCTTAATCTGACGGTCGTCTCTGATGAACGCTTTTCTGGGACCTACCTTCTTTATTTTTTATTTATCCAATTGGAAATTTTGTGGGCGGATTTTATTTTATTTATTATTATTATTATTATTATTATTATTATTATTATTATGTACACTTCGTCCTTGACCCTTGGATTGACCCTAGACTACTTCTGACTTTCTTCAACTATTACAATCTTGGTTCAAATAGTTTCAATTAAGACAGTTTTGTAATTTTTGTATTTTTATGCCTTTTATTTTATATTATATATATATATACTTTTCAAATGTCACCATAGGCATTTAGTTTGTCAGTCGAAATTCTAGCGTTGATACAAATATATTTTAACCTAGCTATATTTCTTTTTAAAGTTTGAAGTGAAATTACATAATTGATTTGTTGTTACGTGTATTGTTATTCCACTCTTGCTCTTGTTACTGCTTTCCTTTGAATGTAATAAACTCACTAGCATGTAGTAATTTAGTTTGTTTGTCTCCAAATAACACATTGTTCTAGAATTAGAATTTCTTGGATACTAAATTTAATACCATGCATGATCATAATTTTTTTTTTTTGAAAAATTGCAATTAACTAACAATTAAATAAATATGCAAGCATAATCCTCATTAAGAATTGAGGTACCCTATTAGGGTAAGATGATGTCTTTTGATTTTCCAAACTAGAAGAAAAAAATGTTTCCAAAATGCAAGGAGACAAAATTACACTTAACGAAAGAGCAAACACCAACCTAACATGCAAGAAACCAACGTGGGTACAACTTTTTTCGGTTAATTACGGAAGGTCCTCCGGATGAATCCTGCGGACTTCGGACTCCTTCGGTTCAAACTATTTATTACGGAATGTCCTACTCCTTTATGGATGGTCCTCCGGATTCATCAGCAGGACCCAACTAATGGATGGTCCTACGG
>JBBPDI010000005.1:5102078-5124807 GCA_037974545.1 Cucumis variabilis
TTAATTAAATATGATTTAATTAATTATTAACTAATTGATTAATTGTTAATTAATTAGTAGATTTGATAATAAAATCTAATGATTTTCTCATACCCCTTTTCCTATTCCAAGAAGGAAAGAAGTTATAAATATATAGAAGAAAACAATTTTCTTTAATGAATTCATAAAAAAAAGGCAAAAGCTTTTGTTCTCTACAGAAAGAGTTTCTCTTAAACACCTCTAAACTTTTTTTTCATCCAAATTGGTTCCCACAAACCAATCTCATCCCAGAGAGTACGAAGGTCTACGACGGATAGTGTCCCCAATTCGGTAGTTTGTAGATTCAGAGACGTCATGAAAAGTAAGTGCTCTGTAATTTTTAAATAAAAAACATGCTTAGTTTTATTTAGAATTTTAATTCTAATTTTGCCAATGTACTGATATTTTAAGATTCACAAATTAATTTGAGGAAGGATTCTGTAAAATTTTCTGCTTCCATAGGGATTTTATCCCTTCATGAGAGCCCTTCATAACTTCTTCTCTCAATGGTTCAAGGTATTTATTGTCCTTAATTGATGACTACTCAAGAAAGGTTTGGACCTATATAAGGACCAAACCCTTGAAAAATTCAGAGACTGAAAAGTAAAGATTTAGAATCAAACAGAGAAGAGGATGAAACATCTCAAGACTGATAAAATGGGCTTGAGTTCCTAATTGAAGGCCCATTTAATCAGTTTTGTAATGAAAATGGCATTACCAGACACAAAACAACACTCTATACTCTTCAGCAGAATGGAGTGGCTGAATGCATGAACAGAACAATATTAGAAAGAGTATGATGTATGCTGTCAGAAGTTAATGTGTCTTATAAATTTTGGGTAGAAGTCATAGCTACTGTAACATACACCATCAATAGAAGCCCTTGCACTACTATCAAGGGCGGATCCATTAAGGGGCCACGGAGGCACGTGTCCCCCTTATATTATTAGTTTTTATATTTTAATATTAATTTTGAAGTGTTAGATTACAATATATATTAAATTTAACTTCATTTTGCCTAATTTATGCTTTTACTGTAGTGGTTGTGCCCCTCCTGCACAACCTTTTGGTTGTGAGTTTAAATCTTGTCTGCTACAATTATTTTTACAAAATAGTTTTTATTCCAAACATCAATAATTTTCTTTTCTTAAATTTCTCAGATATCAATAATTTTCTTTTTCCAAATATCAAATTTCTTCCTAAATTTCAATGATTTCCTAAAAGGAATATAATTTGATTTCCTAAATGGGAGATAATTTTTTAAAAAGAGGAAAAAAATTCATTGTTATCTAACAAAAATTAAAAAATAAAAAGAACAAAGTCGTGATCCAAACTTCCACTCTCTCAACAATATTCCATGCAAAAGGTATTAATCTTTCTTTCTCTTTTTTTTATGATAATTTTAAATTTACATATTTGCATTACAAAAATTCATGTGAAAATTGCCCGTATTTCTTTATTGCTACAAATGTAGTAAATGTTATCGGAGCATTAGTGAAACATCATTTTTTAAAATATTTTTAGTGTGTGATTATATAGTGGTCGGTGCCCACCCTATATAAATTTTTTGGATTCGCCACTGATTACTATTGATTTAATAACCTCTGAAGAATTATTGAGTGGAAGAAAACTAGATCTGTCCAATTTAAGAGTGTTTGGTTGTGTGGCTTATGCACATTCCGAACATGGGAAGCTAGATTCAAGAGCTTTGAAATGCATGTTCTTGGGTTATACAGATGGTACTAAGGGCTACAAACTTTGGGACTTTAAGTCCAAGAAGATCATTGTGAGCAAAGATGTAATATCCTGAGAAGAGTTCTTCATGAATAAGAGAAAAGAAACAGTTGAAACATAAAGAAACATTGAGGAACCTATCTCTAGGTCTAAGATGGAGTTTTCATAGAAAGAGAAAGAGGAAGTTCACGGAGATCAACTAGAAAGAAGTACCAAGATCCTACTGAGAACAACTACCGAACAAGAAATTCCTCAAGATGAACAAGATGTGGAAGATCTCTCAATATACACTCTAACAAGAGACAGACAGAAAAGGGAAATTAGATGTCCTTCAAGATATGCCCAGAATAACTACGTTTCATATGCTTTAAATTCATTTGATGATAGTGACTGTGATGAACCTAAGTGCTATGAAAGAGGCTATGAATTCAGTTGATTCATTTAAGTGGAAGAAGGCAAGCAAAGAAGAATTAGATTCCTTGCATTAGAAAATCACACATGGGATCTTGTCTCTCTTCCTCCTAAGAAAAAACTAATCCCATGTAAATGGGTGTTCAAGAAGAAATTGGAAAAGGCTAATGAACGAGAAACAAGGTAAAATGCAAGATTATTAGCAAAGGGTTTTACACAGAGCTAAGGGATTGATTATACTAAAAGAGAATTATTTGTCTGCCAGGGTAAGTAAACAAAGATCCTTAAGAAGTTTAACATGGTTGAAGTTAAAGCAACAAGCACACCTTTAGCATAACATTTTAAACTTTCATCCAAAGACTCACCTAAAGACAATGAAGAATCTAAGAAGATGGAGAGTGTCTCTTACTCAAATGCAACTGGAAGCCTAATATATCTAATAGTTTGCACTCATTCTGATCTAGCACACTACTCAAGCCTTATGAGCAAATATATGGGAAATCCAGGAAGAGGACTTTGAGGAGCTACTAATGTAGGGGTGTTTCGTCATCTAAAAGGAACACCTAACAAGGGACTACTCTACAAGCGTCGTAAGTCTCCAAAGCTAGAGTTGTATGATTATGTAGACTCTGACTATGCAGAGACTTGGATAAAAGAAGATTACTCATTGGTTTTACTTTTGTCCTGTGTGAAAATGTGATTTCATGAAAGTCTAACCTACAACAGTAGTGACACTATCCACAACTGAGGTAGAGTTTATAGTTATGACTGACGCTGTAAAAGAAGCAATTTGACTCAAGGAAATACTTGAAGAACTTGGCTTCATTCAACAGTAAGTAATCATCATGTGTGACAGTCAAAGTGTAATACAATTGTCTAAAAATCAGGAATATCACGAAAGAACTAAGCATATTGATGTGAAGCTACATTTCATCAGAGAAATCATATAGAAGGGAACAATCATAGTGATAAAGGTTCAAACAGAAAATAATGCAACATATTATTCTTGACTAAAATTGTTACTTGTGCTAAACTTGAGCACCGCCTACAATTGCTCAAGGTAATAGATTACCTAGAAGAATAGAATTAGAAGAAGCAGTCATTGGCAACAATAAAATTCAAGGTGGAGAATTGTTAAGAAAAAGAGTGAATTTTATTACTTACATAAGATCTTGGTGAATCTCGAGAGATCCCAATTGTTCTCGATGCTCTGACTCTTCAACAAATTAAGAAAGTTATATTCCGATGCTTAATCCCGATTCATTCTCGGTGCACCTGGTGCTTTGTTCTCGGTGATGAAATAGTTACCTCTCAGTGTCCCAACTGATTGAAAATTCTCGGTGCACCTGGTGCTTTGTGGTATTGCAACTGAAATCAAACAGAAAACTGATTAGTTTGTTAGAAGTTGTTAACTTCACTGTCTTGTAATTACTCTGTAAAAAACAATAATAAATAATGAATATATAAGAAATTAGTATTAGAAAAAGAGGGGAAGAAATCATGAGGAAGAAAACTTATCTTCGAATTCTCTGTACTTGCTTGATTCTAGAACAACATGAATAAAAGCTCCATGCATGGCTACTTCAAAGTGGACGCAGGCTTTAATAAGCTGAACCAAGATAATCTTGTTGTGTTCTTCTACTCTTTGATCGTCATAAATGTTTTCTTTCTAGCCCTAAAAATTAGAAAGGTGCTCAAGAAAGAGGTTCATATCATTTCCTATTTTATACTTCCTTTTTCGATTGCACGTATCGAGGGAGTTAAGGCCGAAAAATAACTATTGCTGAAGCGAGGTAGTGTTTTTTCTTTTAACAATATATATCGTCATCATTTGAGAGAGAGAGCATTGCTCTTTCATGAATTTGCCATTATTAGTGTCAGATTTTTAACCTACAAACTAAAGGGAGAAAGAATGGAAGACAAGACTGATAGTCCAAAATACAAGATTTTCAAAGAAAATAAAGGGAGAAAAAAGAAACTATTACAGTTTAAAGATAAATACAAGCTAAATAATACAGAAACCTACAAACTAAAAAGCAGAAAAACTATGGATATAGATAGCATTTGAGACACAAATCGAACCAAGACTAACAGATCGAAACAGCTGAAGATGAATAACTAACAAGACTGCACTTCAACTAGCCATAATAAACTCTAAAAATGTGATTATGAGAAGAAAACAGAACACCAAAACGCATGGACTTCAAAAAGTAATGACATATTCAAAATAAAAAATCCCAAAAAGTTCATGAAACTATGAAACTGCAAAGCAGGTATTCCTCAAACCAATTGTATTAAAAAAAGTCCATGAAACTTTCAGAACACAATTAAACTAACTAGACCCATTATCTTCACCAAAAAACCTGAATAACCTCCATATTTGAAACACGTACAATCTTCATCTAGTGTGCCTAAAAAAAGAAAAGAATATTTCAAATATAAATTAGACATATTTTAAAGAAAGGACTCTTCATCGATTTAAAAAGGAGAGAAAATTACCTGGTTTCAAATTGTTTCACAAAGCTTTCTCAATTATATTTCTTGACAACTTGAAGTATGCAAGTCTCCATCTCTTGAATAGTAATAGACTACCGAAAATTCCCCAGAAGCCAAATATAAATCCAGAAGAAATGGCAAAAAGCAGATCTTGCACAATGAGTTTGTCTTGATCATCCCCTTCATTTTCATTACCATTCTCAACAGCAATACCATTATTGTTGTTGCTTAACTTGCACTTCTTTTTAAGCGGATCGCCACAAAGATAAGGATTGCCTTAATAGGAAGAAACTGGAAAGCTTTGAAGTTGAGTTCCAATGGGAATATTTCCTGATAGATTATTACAAGACAGATCCAACACACTCAATCTAGGCATTTGAGAAAAACTAAATGGAATTGTACCACAAAGATTATTTCTTGATAGATCCAAAAAATCCAACGATTGAAGTTGACCAATGTTGTAAGGAATTTGCCCTGTCAATTCATTCCTTGAGAGATTCAAGACAACCAAACCAACAAGCTCTGTAATTTCGTTAGGAATTTCCCCGGTCAGGCGATTGCGAGATAGATCAATACTCCTTTGTAGCTGTAGATTTTTACCATGAATGAGCGTTTCTTTGCCTTTCCACATCATTACCAAATCTTTCAAGTAATCAGGAACTGTTGATGCATTGAGCGTTTTTGTCAAGACATCAAATTTATAGATGCAAGTTGGTATGGTTCCTGAAATATTATAATTTTGTGAAATGTCCAATACTTCAATCCTTCGAAGATTGCAAAGACTTAAAGGTAAGTTCCCATGAAAATTATTTGACTTTAGAAGCAAACGAACTAAATTTGGCAACCTTAATCCAATCCATGATGGTAAATTTCCAGAAAAATTGTTGTCAACCACATCAAGCACTATTAATCTGTGAAGTTAAACCAAGAAGGGAACTCCCCAGAGAAATGATTCTCTCGCAAATTAAGAGATTTTAGTCTTGTGAGATTACTCAAAGAATGTGGAATTTTTCCAGAAAAATAATTATAGGCCAAACTTAATGAAGCTAAATTCAACATACGGTTCCAACAATGAGGGAGATGGCCAAACATTTGAGTTTTGCAAATATCCAAGTGATATAAAGGGGATGAATAGTTGACTTCACACAAACTTGATATGTCAGAAAATCCATTTCCTGACAGGTCAAGATTTTGTGCACCAAAAAGAAAGGGTGGGATTGTACCTTCAAATTCATTCACTCCCAAAATGATCACTGGCATTGTTTTGAACTTCAAGGATAAATTTGGGATTTCTCCTTTCATATAATTGTAAGAAACATCAAGAAACAATAAGTTTGGAGACAAGTTATTCCGGAACCATCTAGGAATCTTGTCTGAAATTATGTTTCCTGCAATATCAAGGATAGAGTAATTTTGCGTTCGAAGCCATCTGGGAAAATATGGGCCTAATGTGCAATTTCTCAAACTTATTGATTGTAGTTGAAAAGGAGGAACAAAAGTTGAGTTGAAGTTTAATCTCAACAAGTAGTCAGATAGATCCAAAGCTTTTAAATTTTTAAGCTTTGAGAAATGAACTTCAGAAACTTCACCTTCCAAAAAATTAAACTGAAGATTCAAATACTCTAAGTTGGATAATTGTCCCAAACTTTGAGGAATAGGTCCACTCAACATGTTATAGGACAGGTTGAGGTAATTCAAATTGATAAGAGAAGCAATATCCTCAAGAAAAATTTGATCAAACTCATTAGAACTAATATCTAAGTAGGTAAGGTGCACAATTGAGTCAAGGAAGAACCAATCTCACCCATCAAACCTGTATTATGAAGATCAAGCCTTGTGATATGATAGTCACCACCTGTATTATTGTTGCTACAACCAACACCAATCCAATTGCAAAAATCATCATTGGCTTTGGCTTGTGTTGTCCAAGAAAAGAGAATATCATATCTATCTACGAGGCTTTGCTTGAAGGATAACAGGGCTTGTCTTTCACTTTCCCTGCATTTGATTTCAAGAGCAAGATTTGCTGGCATGAAAAGTAGAAAGAACACGAACAAATGGATGGAAGTAAAACACCAGATTACAGTGAGTGATATCATTTTTGGCTGATGCAATGTAAAATTATGCCAGCTCTTCTATTTATTTTATAATTGAGATGGGGGATGAAACCAACTAAGCTCGTATAATAAGGTTAGAAGGATTTGAATTACTAACATTTGAATCACTAACACGTTATATATGCTTTGCAAAGGATTTGAAACTACGATTTCTTATTCTCAAATACATAAATAGATGCCAGTTGAGTTATGTTTATGTACAGTTAACATTATTTACTCTTCATAATTTGGGTGAAAAAGGTGATGCACATTTATTTATTTGTTTTACTTGTAAAATAGATGAATTGTTTCAAATAGAAAAACACTTTTTTGAAAAAATTTACAAATATAGCAAAAATGACCAAAATTTATTTGGTGTCTATTAGAGATAGATAATAAGTTTATCAATATTTATTAGTGTCTATCACTAAACAATGACATTTTGCTATATTTGTAAATATTTTGGTTCACTTCGCTATATCTAAAAATAGTCATATAATTAAAATAAGGACATTTTAAAAAATAGTAAAATAAACTAAAATATTGCAAAATTCTATCTAGACATTGACAAACTTTTATTATTGTTGATAAACACTGATATACTACAATATATAGTAAAAATTTTAAATTCTATCAATGTTTATTTCAGATTCGATCAATATTTAAATATGAAATTTTGCTATATTTTGTAAATATTTTTTTAAAATTTGTCATTTTTTACGATTTCTCTAAAAAAAATTCTTGCTTGCAACTTATTTTATTTTCTCGAAGAATATACATCTTTTTTTGCCTAGTATAATAAATATGAAGAATCCAAATTTGAATCTCAAACCTGAAGAGAAGTACAAGTCAATTATTATTAAACTATAGTACTCTTCATGTCTAAGAATATAGATATTATAGTTAACGTTATTATCATTTTTTTTTTTTTTGCATAAAGCACACCGAAAATAATGATATTTATAATATGTGTTATGGGTGATTTTTAGACTAAAAGGTAGAAGGGACATAACGATGAAGAAGAAGCTATTAGGCCAACAAAACCGTAGAAAATAGAAAAGCAATTAGGCCGAGAGGATGAAATGGACTTAAAGAAAATGGTTAATTGAGATTTGGAACAATATTTGCAAAAATGACAATTTTTTTACCAGTTATATAGTAATTTTGTTTTAAAATGTCAAATTTACCCTTCACTTTCCTTCCTCTTATGCTATCAATGATGACTTCTATTACTGATATCATAATATAAGTGACAACTTCTATTAATGACATCATGGCTAATGTATGTCAATATGTTTTTCATGAGTTTACCATTGATAATTTGAACTTTAAATTTCTAAAAGACAAAATTGTTGATAGTATAACCTAAAATCAACAATTTATTTCAACACAAGTTGCAACTATAACAATCTCATTTATACAATCACCGATAGAAGCTATCATATGGATTATATGTTATTAGTGATTCAAAGTTATTACTGATAACATGCTAATCCGATCTCTTTTCTTTGTCCATTTATGCTAAAAACAAACAACCACAATATCGCTTTATAGTAGCACATTGATCATATCATTGATATATAGTAGCCTATTATGGATATTACTTATAGATGCTATCAATGATATCCTTCTGTTGCTATCACTGATAAATATTAAAAGTGATAGCAATAGAAGAATATCATTGATAGTAGCTATCAAGAATATCAATTAGTGATAACAACTGATATCACATTTCTTAAATTGAAAGTTATCACACTGATAGCAGTTATCAACGGTAGCAGATAATTATAACAGTTGATATCATATTTCTCAAATTGAGAGTTATTCTACTATTCAGTGACTATCATTGATAAAAGCTATCACTGATAGCCGTTATCAATTATATCAGCTGATAACATATTTCTCAAATTAAAAGCTATTAGTGACAACATCTATCAGTGATAGAAACATATAACAACAATCAATTGATATCAATAATAGCTTTAAATTAAAAAAAAATGAAAAAAATATGCGTAACAATGACAAGTGATCACTTATAGTAGCTATTAGTGATAACAACCGACAACAACTATTAGTGATCTCCTCTAATTTTAGCTATTAATAATAGCTTTCAACGTGAAAAAAATAGAGAAAAAGTGTGAAATAATCATTTCTCAAATTGAAAACTATCAGTAATAACATATATCACTAATAACAATTATTAATGATAGATAAATGTTATTAGTTATTATATATGCTATCAATGACCGTTTTTAAATTGAGAAATTCGGCAAAAAAACGTTCAAAATGGTGGTTGGCAGTGTGTATTTTAGTCTTTTACTATTTTTGTGTTACATATGCAATTATTTCATTCTTGTGCTATTATTATTTTAGGATTTTTTTTTACCATTTATGCAAATAACCCTTTATCTTATTCTTTAAAATATTAACTAAACTTCAAAAATAAAAACTAACAATTATTTTTTTGATAAGAACTAATCAACTTAATCAGTTTCCTTAGACAAAACAAAGAAAAGAAAATTATCAACGTTGTCACCATCGTATCAAGTCATTAGTTTCTTTGCAATATATCGTATTCCAAATGAAAACTATATATAACTATCTATTGAATTTCTAATTTTTGTTTTTATGCAAATTTATACATCTAAAGTAGCTTAAAATGGTTTCTTTTTTGAAAAAAAAAAAGATTATAATTACTCGAAGGCCACATGGTCAACTTCGAAGAGTCCCTATTGGCTATAGCGTAAAGCATCTTTAATCAACCAATTAGGGAAAGACCCAACCAAAAACCCAGAAAAACGCAAGGTTTTGGCCTTTAATTTTTAGCATGAGTTTGCTAACGAGTTCGCATTTCTACTAATGAAGAACAGAAACGTTGTCGAACTTCAAGGTTAAATCTTGTATATCTCTAAAAGCCACCAAAATTCATCGTAGCGCACCAAACATTGGGATCACTGCATTAACAAATTATTCTTTTCATATATAAAATATTGATTTGTATATTTGGTGGATATTGTTTCTTCCTATATGTGCCTTTTCTTCTCTTGTAATTAATATTTATTATCCTTAAATAATATTTCAAAAGCAAGTCATATTTATATGGTGCTCTTATTTAGCCACTTCATCAGAAAAGTGTATTGTGCATTAAACATTTTGAGATTAAAATTTGTTTAAGCATTAACTTTCATGTGTTTATAGTAAAAATCCTTGTGCTTGTATATGTATATCACTAAGATTTCTCGCTGCATAGCCATGTATGCATTGTAGAACTTGGAAGAAGTTTGATATTTATATTGTATTTAAGGGAGCTTAAATATAGTAAATGTGAGGGCATCTCACACTCTTAGAGGGAGCCTAAGCATATTGCATTGAGGGAATTTCATACAAAATTTGAAGAAGCATCTTGTGGAAGTGAGGGGAGCTCAAGCTTAGGGGAGCCTAAGTTGAAACGTTGAAGAGCTAACAAACTATACACGTGGGTTATTGAAGAGAGAGTTTGTCAGTAGTTTCGTTGTAATTGCTAAACTCTTTATATAGTGAAGTTCCATTCTAGTGGGCACACTGTCAACTGGGTTATCAATTTCTGCTTGCTTTCGTAATTAGCATCTTGTCGGATATAATGTTGTGATATTGTGTTTGACATTGTGTTTGTTGACAGATCCACCTATTGTTTTTTTTAGTGATTGTAAAGCCATTTATCATATTGATCGCTTGGAGATAGTCGGATTCAACAATGATTTGCAGTAACTAGCCAATTGAAGACCTTCTACAATCGCCAAAATTACAACTAACAAACCTTCGTGGGAGCTTTTCGGTGTATTTACAGCAACCACGCAATTACAACGTCAATTAAAATGGTTTAGGGTTAGGGAAACTCTCATGAGGACGGTTTTATACAATATTGGTTGGTATATATAGGATGACATATTGTACAAAAACAACTTTTTTTCTGTACTCAAATATACCTAATTTATTTTTAGAAAATTCAAATATATATAACTGTTATATATAAAAGATACCTTGTTTTCTTTTTCAAAGCTTGTTGTTTCCTTGTTTTTATTTATGTAATTTTGAGATTTTGTATAAACTTTCAAAACTGTGTTTTTGGAAGTTTATAATAGTGAGAAACTTCCCTTAAATACACATTATTACAGGGAAATTTGCATAGGCGGCCTAAAATAAGAGACAAATAAAAAATATAAAGGTACTTATTTTACAAACCAATGAAAAATGTCCTAATTCTGATTATGTTATCGATATATAAAATTACCACTTTAACTTTATATGCATTCTTCTTCCGTTTTTTGTACTTTTTTTTTATTGTGACTTTTTCTAAATTTCCTCTTCCATTTTCTTTTTTGCATTTATAGTCTTTTTCCCTTTTCTTTAGGTATTGAGAATTGAGTGGCGAACACATACAACAGAAATAAAATGGAGTATATAGTATTATGCATATATATGATATCGAATAGCAAGTATTTAATATCTAGTATCTAGTACGAGTATCGATGATCAAGTATCTAGTATCAAGTATCAAGTATCGAGCATCGAGTATCATGCATTATGCATGAATAACATTCACAGTTGAAAACATACAGATAGTTTTCAGGATGAATTAGTTAGTAAATTCACAAAGTCATCATGCAAAATAGAGGTCACTTTTGCGCTTTCAAAACTGGGTCATTTTTCAAAATTGTAAAGTTTCATGTATATATTATATTTCTAAAATTTAATTATACTTGTAAAGCTCTCTCTTCTGGAATGGGTCCAAATCTTTTAAACCTCACACTAGGTTATAGATTCAAATTTTCCGTCCTACTTGTAGTAAAAATAAAATAAAATAAAATAAAATAAATTCTAAACAATCAAATAAATCAACTTTCCGAGAATCTGACCCTAAAAATAATTTTCATTCGACAAAAAAAAAATCAATTTTGTCACTAGCTATCAAGTCATCAATTTCTTTGCAATACATGGTATCCTAATTGAAAACTATATAGATATAAGTATCTGTTAAATTTCTATTTTTTGTTTTTATACAAATTTACATATCTAACGTAGCTTAGTGGTTTTGGGTTGGGAAAACTCTTTGGGACCGTTATGTTTTGTTTTTCTTTTCTCAGGACTTAAGGGAACCAAAATCTTTAGATGTCTAAAATTATAAATATCAGACCATTCACTAATATTTGTATTGAGATTTTAAATTATTTAGACAATTTTAATTGATTGTAATATTTTATTTGAAAATATCTTGACACTATAGGAAAAGCGTCAGCAAAAGTCATCGCCAACACCTTTTAAGTGTCGGCAAAAACCATTGGCATAGGGTCATTAGGAGAGCCTATCTCGACACTTTTTCTGTTAGCATCGGCATAGACCGTCTATGTCAACACATGAAAAATGTCTAGTTTTGGCAATGCCTTCGAGGCAGTGTTGGCAAACCTATTATATATTGTCAACACATTGTTGTGGTGTTTGTAAGGGGCTTTCCCAACTGCTGCATGTGTATGTGTCGAGATATGTTATTTGATATACATTAAAATGCTTTTGACACTTTACATATGGGGTCAGGATAGACCACTCTTGCTGATGCCTAGTCGTTGGCATTGCCTTCATTTTTTTTAAATATTTGGAAAACTACTTTTTAATTCCCCAAGTTTTGATGAATATGTGCTTTTGGTTCCTGAGTTTTAAAAATGGACCTTTCTAGTCCCGAGATTTATAACAATAGATCCATTTGGTCTTTGAGTTTTTAACATGTACTTTGTTAGTCCCTAAGTTTTGAAAAATAGATTTATAAGATCCTAAAAGTATTTTATGTTTGTTTTTTAAAATATTATATGATATTTAAAATTCTAAAGATAGTTTTAGAGAGGATGGAATTTTTAGAAGTTATTCTTCTAATTTAAAATATTATATAATTATTTAAAATAAATGGGCACTTGCAAAAAAGACAAAACAAGTTATAATAATTAAGTCCATAGTGTCACAATCGTAACGTTTCAACCTCGAGATGAACGATTGTGCGACACTTGTTCTAGCTCAATGAACAAATCAGCCGATCAAAATCTCAAGGTCGCGGTCACTGTCGACGTATGTCGTAACATTTCTTCGCATTCTTGAAAAATTTGTTTATAAAATGCGAGAAAGAATTAAAGACATTGAAAACGATATTGAAATAAGCATTAAAGACTGACTATTGCAAGGAAAAAGGGTGCTTGCAAAGAGTACAACTAATGCTTGGTTGGGGATTCAACTACCATGCCTCCCCTATAGTACATTTTGGACATTTTCCCTTCTTGCAGGCTTGTATATGAAAATGTCGAAATGTCACTCCCAAGCATATCGACTTAGAATTGAAAGCAAACGCCTAGACTACGTACAAGACATAAATATAAGATAGATTGGGGCTAATCGGAACATACGATCATAGGCAAACACGCCTTGGACAAGTATGACCGCGACACATAGCACACACATTGACTGTTTGCAAAAATGGTAAAAACAAAGTCCATCCCACATATACAAGATGTAAAATGTCATAAATTCTCTTATTACTGATATGCATTTGATACATTTGATACACCCGATACTCCTTGATATACCTGATACTCCTTGATACACTTGATACTCCTTGATACACCTGATTCTCTATGATACACTTGATATACATTTGATACTTTTTGATAATATAATTACCTTTGGACTTTGATATAGTACTCGATGCACCATGATACTCCTTCATACACTCGATACCATTTGATACACCTGAAATACCTTGATACACGTAATACTCCTTGATACACTTGTTACTCTTTAGGCCTTGATACACTTAAATAATTCACTAATAAGTTTGATACACTTGATGCATTGCTAATAAACTTGTTATGCTTCATTGGTGCACTTAAAAAATTTAATACGCTTGATACACGTGATATGTTTGATATACCTAATGTACTGTAGATACACTTAGTATTATTCACTGATAAACTCGATTGATTAAATACAATTTACATGCTTAAAGTCCTACTTATACACTTGATACATTATTGATATACAATTGCAAACTTGATTGATATACTCGATAATGATTCACTTTCTTAATATGTTGATATTTTTAATAATATATTGTTGATATATTTGATAATGATACACCAAGCTATATCGTTCATATACTTACTAATACTACAATAAACTGCATAAAATTTGAAAAATAAAAATCATGTAGTAAGTATATCAACAAACTAATACATATAATATAAAGTACATCACAACATTGATATACAAAACCAATACAAAGTAAAACCAAAACAAAAACCAACGTAAAAAAATAAAAAAAATCATTTAAAATTAGATTTAACTCAAAATACACATTGAAAAAAGTAAAGAAAAATCACAAATGAAGTTAAATTACTTTGATCAACAACTATTATCACAACAAGAATTAGGCATTGGAACAGGCTCGACTGATGCAGAAGGTGCCGTTGGAAAGCAGTCAACAGTAGTGCATCAAGGGAGGCAATGTCGACGCACAAACGAGATTATGCAGGAATGACTTTCTCCCAAAGGAGTAATGTCGACTAACATAGCAAGTCAGCAAATGGGTACTTCCAACGTCCAGTCCATGCGTGAACAATAAGATAATTACGACCTCACCTTTTGGAGACGACAATATAGGGATTCTCAACATCACATCAGAGGACATTTGCTCGACGCGATGAGAATATGACTCATTCCTGACATGTTTTGTGCGTTCGGAAATTTTTTTTTACAATATATTTTTAAATTATTATATTTAATTTTTTGTAAGGTAATCTATTAGGTTCCGGTTCGATTTAAATTCAATCAAATTCTGAAAAACAACTAATGCAAAATTAACAAAAAATTATTAAAATATAAAATCATATTTATATTAAAATTAAATCCAAATATTAAAAAATTACAAATTTGTAGGATTAGAAATTACATGAGAAAGAAAAAAATGCTAATTCTCCTAATCATCGTGGACCATATTCCCATTGGCTTCCCCACCTACAATGGCATGAATGTAAATTTAGATATATAACACCGATAACCAATTAAACAACTTAAAATTTAAAAAATGGGTATTGCAAGTGATCAAGGTCCTCTCTGTGCCCGACTCATTTCCTCAATCATCTTCCTCATTTCATCCATTTGTTGGGCATGGAACTCTGATGTTTTTCATTGTTCTTCAATTAATTGTTGAGCATTGTCAAGACGAGCTTTTAATTCGCTAACCTCCTTAGTGTGCATCTCTTGCTCATATGATGAAGACGAAGAACTGCGAGCAATATTTCAAAACTTGGGCTTGGGGCCCCAACCAAGACCTTTTGAGTAGCCTGATCGTTTATCCAAAACAGTCTTACATATCTCGTTCCCATAGAGTGATTGAGAATCTTCTAGGGTGGGTTGGGATTGGAGTTCCAACAAGAAAAGGTTTTCATAAACTTACATGTGCATCCGCAGCCTCCTGTGAAACAAATTGGTCAGTCTTGTTGGTGTTGTTTCTTTAAATAACTCCACATAGTCCACTGATTGAGCTCATTGTTCAGTGAGCTCATGTTGTCGTTAAAAGAATGACTTGGACCAGCTACTGTGATTGTAAGGTTGCTTCACTCTAGTAGCCTTGTTGGTCCTTGATTGCTCCTACATGCGAACAATCAAAATGTTACATACAAACAAGAAAAATGAATTAACGGAAAAGAACATTAGAAAATGGAAATCACAAGAAATTGTAGACTCAAGTAATGATCGTAGAGGTGCTTGTTCAAGGTTGCTGAACTTCTTGAAATGGCTATGGTTGTCTCCCTTGAACTCTTTCCACGTGGTGAGCATTTAATGCTTAACAAATATAGTAAATGCTTGACTTGTGAAATCAAGCACGAACCATTGCTACAAAAGGAAAAAAATATATGAATTAGGTTTCTATATACGTAGCTTTAACGTATATATGTACGATAATTTAAAAACTTACTTGAAGAACGCCCTTTACAACCTTAATGTACTCCGGAGTAAAATCAGCCCACTCTAGGAAGCAGACTAAAAATGTTTCTTACGTTAACACACCGATCGTGTTGCTGAATAGAACAACATGTGGAGAGATCTATTTATCTACTCCTGGGCGATTGATATTGGAATCTTCCCATGCTGCTGTACGTACCTCTCAAACTTCAAGTTTTGAGAGTGTCATCGTCTTCTATGAGTGTGAGTAGGTTGAAAGGCATCTACGAAAACAAACGACCATCAGAAATAGACTCCATGTTTATGCAATTTTTTATGTAATGGGACTAACCTGAAGTGTCACCCTTTGAGGACGATTCTTCTATGTTATTGAACGCTTCATCGCCAAAATCGATAAACAGATTATCTGTCTCCTCACAATCGCTGAGGAATGACTTAGAATCCGTGGACATAAAAACCAAAATTAATTAAACAAATGAGAGTATATCAAACTGAATATACAGAAATGAAATGTATGAGTACGTGATTTGTCATTATTCATTGTCACTTGATCTGCTTTGAGGTGACATTTATTCATCATCATCATTATGAAGTCGTCAACGACATGACACACAACTGATCTTTCCACCAGTTTAGAATCAACGTCAGGTCTGCAGAGAGTGTCATCCTCAATGTGTTCATTAACATGGTTTCTGACAACAACTTCCAATACATTGAGTTGCTCATTCTCATTACCCTCCACTTCGGACACGTCCTATATATGTTTATTTTTTTTACCATTTGAACAACTTTCCAATTGGCATCATTTTTTGGGTCCTCGAGGTAAAAGACTTAATAGGCCTGGATGGCGAGAATGACTGGTTCCTCAATGAATAAAAAACGTGATGTGTTGATTGATTAGTACCCTTATTCCACTTGTGACCAATGATTTTTGTTCTTGTCCATGTCAAACCATCTACACTTGAATAGTCAAACACGTCATCTTAACAGATATTGGATGAAAAGAACTTCATCTAAAACATTGTAGAAATTGTTGTGGTCACTTCCGATACCATTGTTTTCACTGACTACCATGACTTTACTATTTTGTGTAGTGTGTTAGAAATCACGATCTATCGTGTAAAATTGTACTCCACCGACAATACATCCATTATAAGACCGAACGTCAAGTGAAGGTCCCATCACAAGTGAGAAGAAATAATGAGAAAGGTTTTCTCTCTCACGTATTTCTAGAACCTTAAATTGATGTAAATCAACATAAATTTTGAAATAAGCATATACCAATTCTCACATTCATGTGTTCTATATGTAATCTAGAATTCAGATAAGTATATTTCTTATTCATCTTGAGTCAAAGAAAAGTTACATATATATATAGAGAACAAAATAAACCCTAGACACTATGTAGAATTACAATAAACGACATATGTTATATAAATATGTATCATAACACTCACCCTCAAGCTGAAGCAAATATGTCAATCATGTCCAGCTTGTTGCATAGATTGCTTATCCATTCTCCATTTAAAGCTTTAACCAGAATATCTTCCAATTTTTCTACAGTCTTTACATGTCCTCCAACCCATCTTGGATTTTCTCACGAATGAAGTGACAATCCACCTCAATATGTTTAGTTCGGTCATGAAATACTGGATTAGATGCAATGTGAAGTGCAACTCGATTATCACATCATAATTTAGCTTGCATTGTAATACTGAAGCCTATCTCAGATAAAAGTTGGTGAATCCATACTATTTCGCACACAGATTGTGCCATAACTCTATATTCAAACTCAACAATCGAACGAGAAACAACATTTTATTTCTTATTCTTACATGATACTAAGTTTCTACCTACAAAGACATAATATCTAGAAGTTGATCTCCTATCCTCATGAGATCTCGCCCAATCAGCATCAGAAAAACATTCAACTCTCAGATAACACAAAATCTGCTCTACTGCAGCCCAATGATCCACTGTAGGGGAAGACATGAACTGACTTACAACACTTACAAAATAAGTAATGTATGGTCGAGTCACTGTTAAATAGTTCAACTTCCCCACTAATCTCCTATATCTCTCAGGATCTTTACATAATTCTTCTTCTTTAACAAGTTGCTGATTTGGCATCATAGGAGTGCCACTTGGTTTGGCTCCTAATTTTCTTGTCTCAGACAACAAATCAAGTACATATTTTCGTCGAGACAAATAAATACCTCTCTTGATTCTCATCATTTCAATGCCCAAAAAATATTTCAATTGTCCTAAATCTTTCGTATAAAACTAACCATGAAGGAAAGTTTTGAGAGACGAAATACCCGATGCATCATTTCCAGTAATAACAATATCATCGTATATATAAGTAGTAGAACTTTACCATTATCAGATCAACGATAGAAAATTGAATGATCAAATGTACTCTTCTGCATACCAAAGCAAACAAGAACTTGGCTAAACTTACCAAACCACGCACGAGGACTCTGTTTCAAACCATACAAAGATTTTTGAAGGTGACATACTTTATCACTCTCCCCCTGAGCAACAAACTCAGGTGGTTGCTTCATATAAACTTCTTCTTGAATATCACCATGTAGAAAAGCATTCTTAATGTCAAGTTGATGCATATGCCATTCATGGGTAGCAGCCATGGAAAGAAATAGGCGGATGGAAGTTAATTTGGCAACTGGAGAAAATGTATATGAATAATCAGTTCCATAGATTTGAGCGTAACCTTTGGCAACAAGGCAAACTTTCAATCGAGCCACTGTTCCATCAAGATTCATCTTGACAGCAAACATCCATTTACAACCAATGGCCTTCTTTCCTACAGGACGAGATACCAAATTCCAGATACCATTATCATCTAAAGCAGTTATCTCCTCAATCATTGCATTTTGCCAGCCAAGATGAGACAAAGCTTCATGAACAGAGTTAGGAATAGATGTAGAGTCAAGGGACGTAATAAAAGCATATGTAGAAGGAGACAATTGGTAATAGGAAACAAAGGAAGAAATAGGGTAAGTACACTTGTGTTTACCTTTACGAAGGGTAATGGGAAGATCATCACTTGACCTCGGATCACATGATGGAGGCATTGATGGAGGACATGAGTCTGAAGCTTGTGGTGGAGGTCGTTGAAAGTAGACTCGAGAAATCAATGGGCGGGAAGGAGGCGCATCAGTGGAAGAGAATGAAGAGAATGGCGTGGGAGAGGTAACCTTATATATAAAAAGATTGTCATCCTCCTAACACAAATTTGTGTTGATGAAGTAAAGGGTGTATCCTAAAAAAATGTAACATCAGGTGAAAAAAGATACCTTTTAAGGGTAGGACAATAACAACGATATCCCTTTTGAAATCACGAATAAACCAAGAAGATACACTTCAAGGATTTGGGGTCCAACTTAATATGATGAGGATGAACATCGCAAACAAAACAAACATAACCAAATATTTTAGGAGCAATAGAAAACAAATTTTTGGTAGGAAAAAGAACACAGTAGGGAATCTCACCATTAAGAATAGAAGAAGACATTCTATTAATGAAAAATTAAGTTGTGGAAACAACATTTGTCAAAAAGGTTTTCGGAACATGCATTTGAAACGATAAAGCATGGACAGTTTCAAGTAAATGCCTATTTTCTCGTTCTGCAACACCATTTTGAAATGGAGTGTCAGGACATGAAGATTGATGAATAATGCCATGTTCACACAAATAAGAGCTAAGAGAGTGAGAAAAATATTCACCCGTATTATCAGTGTGCAAAGTTTTAAGAGAGCCATTAAACTGATTTTTTATGTCAGTATGAAAGGCACAAAAGTGAGATAATAACTTTAGAACGATTTTTCATTAAATATAACTAAGTTAAATGAGAATGATCATCAACAAAAGTAACAAAATAATGAAAGCCTCTATGAGATACAACTGGACATGGACCTCAGATATCAGAATGAACTAACTCAAATGAAGTATTTGCTCGTTTATTGACTTGAGGACTCAAACTAAGATGATGAAATTTATCAAATTGACACGAATCACAATTTAAAGAGGACAAAGACCTAAATTCTGGATAAAGTTTCTTCAACACGAACAAAGATGGATGACCTAAACGACAATGGACTTCAAAGAGAGAAGGAACGACAGAACATGCTACAACTTGCGGTACTTGATGATCAAAGAGATAAAGGCTTCCGACTCATATCCTAAAACAAGCAATAACAAGGAAAGAACAGAACAACATAATTTAGGTCATGAGTAAGTTAGCTAGTAAAAATTAAATTAAAGGATAAATTAGGTAAATGTAACACAGAAGACAGAGAAAATGATGGGGTAAGATGAATAGTGCCAGAGCCAAGAACAAAGGAGGTGGAACCATCTGCCAATGTAACAGATGGAAAAGGGGCAGGGGATAACGGTCTAGGAAATAGGCGAGAATTACCTATCATATGAACTGTGGCACCAGAGTCTATGACCCATTTGGTAGATGATGTTAGAAGACACTTTGTATTACCTAAGGCAACAGTGGATGCAACATGAGTAGAGGAAGATGACGCTTGTAATGAATCTTGGTAATTCTGAAACTTAGCAAACTCATCTGTAGAAATAGTAACTGATGCCTCTGGTATATTACATGTGGAATCTATTTAAGCATGTGGAGATCGTTGACTATTCTTATATAACAATTTCTAAAAATCATGTTTCATATGGCCTGGCTTACGATAGTAGTTACAAATAATGTCGAATCTGATTTTTGATAATCATAACTATTACTCTGAACATTGCTATCCATTGCTAGAGGTGTCTGAGGGTTATTGTTCTTGCTAAAGAGATCACTTCTACATTGAGGAATAAATACACCAATCGGAGAGTCTTTCAATGCGAAGGACAGGAGTGAAGGCATCATCTAATGATGGAATCTTAGAGTCAGAGAGAATTTGTGCCTTTGCTATTCCAAATTTAGGTAAGAGTCCATTCAAAAAGATCATAACAGCCATCTTCTCTCGTTGAGCTTGCTGAACTTTAACATCAGGACTAAAAGGTAACAACAACCCAAGCTCAACAGTTACCTTCTTAAGCAGCATAAAGTAGCTGGTGACTGACTCAACTTTTTGTTTAGTCCAAAAAAATTGCATTCGAACCTCAACCATTCTATGTACTTGCTCTTTACCTGAATATAAAAAATCTAGAAATTTTAGAAGTTCTTTAACAGACTCACAGTGATCAATCAATCCAATTATGTTACTTTCAATGGAGTTTTTGATCTGAAGATATAAACGAACATCATCACGAAGCCAATCCTTCTTCTACTTTGCATCTTCTAGGGGATCTTCGGTCATACAATCATCTATATCAATATTTCTAAAATAGAACAAAATTGTCCGACGCTAGTCGTAATAATTAGATCCATTTAACTTATGTTCTGTGATCTTAGAGGCTAAGGGAATAACGTTAGAGACTACCAAATTCTTTATGTCGGACATATTTAAGTCACACACTGATTGTAGTTAGAGATGTTCATGGCCCCACAAGGACCCATCCAGAACGATGAGGGGAGAAAATCTGTTGGAATTTATGTCTTAAAACTCGTAGATTGTAAATATAATCCATGGACGTTATTAATAAAATGTTTTTATTGTAATAATTGTTATTGATTATAATAATAATTTTCTCTTAATAACCTAAATCCAATAAACTAACATCCTAAGCTGTTTCATAAGTCTTGAACAGTATGTAACATTAAAGACATAGAAGGATTAATGTTAGAGATCAACTTAAAGGGTTTATAGTATAGGGATAAGGCTGGGTACCTTATCCTGGTAATACTATGGATACAACTCACTTTGTATTTGATACACACACAATAATCTAACACGTTCGTGTAGTTGACATGCGAGTGAGGGTATCCTATACAATGAGTTTGCATAAGACCGGACTGCGAAATAATAATCACTAGATGTAACTCCGTTAACTAGTTAGGTTTCTATTTCACTACGATGACCTAGGTAACTTAGTCTTAATCCTGAGTAAGTTATGAACTCCTGTTCGCGAGGAATTGTCCTTTAATTTGTATGGGTGAGAGTGGCCAGATCGCCGACTCAATAAGCTTATCATTTTGGGGATAAGACCGAGTGGGAGCTGGAAACATAATTACATAAGATGAAATTCACTCCTTCCCTACTTTAGGATAATTAGACGAGTGTTCTCTTAAATTGTGTCTCTAGGTCTTGAACAAGGGGCCCTACCCTTTCTATGATACGAAAGGGATTTCTGTATATTTGTAGGACCCTAAATAAGTTATTCATTGGAGGAGCACTGGTATTTAAGGATTAGAGGTAACCCAAGGATAAAACGATAAATTGACGCAATTGGTGTTACGGACACTCGTCAATGATTAACTTACTGTTATTGGTCTATATCCATATACACATAAATATATCTACAGTTAGAAGAGTTTAGCTGTGAGTCTTCAGTGGAGTGTATACACTGTTAACGAATATTGAATTCACTCCTTCCCTACTTTAGGGTAAGTAGATGAGTGTTCCCTTAAATGGTATCTTCAGGTCTTGAACAAAGGGCCATACCCTCTCTATGGCACGAGAGGGATTTTTGTTTATTGGTAGGACCATAAATAGGTTGTTCATTGTAGAAGCACTGGTATTTAAGAATTAGAGGTAACCCAAGAGTAAAATGGTAAATTGACCCAGCTGGTGTTACGAACACTCGTGAAGGACTAACTTACTATTATTGGTCTATATTCATGGACATATAAATATATCTACAGTGAGTCTTTAGTGGAGTGTACACATAGTTAACGAATATTAATTAATGTGGTTAATGAGTTTAGCATATTAATATCATATCGTTCAAGCTTCTGATCTATATGTCCATTAGGTCTCCTTCCTAGCTCATAAAAAATAATGAGATTTATTTATATTGGTTGTAATTTGAAATGTTCAAAATTACTTAGGGAATTAGTTTAATGTATAGTGAT
>JBBPDI010000005.1:5136301-5146766 GCA_037974545.1 Cucumis variabilis
CTCTTTTCAAATTACCCTAAAAATAATAGAAATGAAATTAGAACCTTTCACCTTTTAGATAATTTTAAATCCATGTCTTCCAACCATAATCATTTTGATTTGATAAAATTTAAGAACAAAATCTCTAACTTAAATATTAAATTTTTGTTTTATATTAACATTTTTTTTAGTTATCTAGCTCATAATTGATATCTTTCTATAGTAATTGTCTAGTGAAATCTAATCGTAGAATGACGAGTATACTAAAAAAATGTCAGTTTAGCTTAGATATTTGATACTTCTTGTTTTCTTTTTTTTATCTATATTTTGGTAAAAAGAAAAATTGAAAGGTAATTGAAAACTAAAAGAATTATATATAACGAGTTTACCTTTAAATTTTACAATATAGGATCTATCTTCTGTTTTCTTTTTTAATCTACAATACAATAGTGGTCAAGAAATTAAGTTATTTAATTAATTTTTGTTAGATTAATGATATATAAAGGTGAAATCTCAATCTGTCAATGCATAAAACATTATTAGAGAAATTTTAAAAAATAACAAATTTTATAAAATATTTATAACCTATAATAAATTTTATATTGATAGTCATTGATATGCTATAATGATAGAAAATTATGATAAAATCCAAAATTTTATTATAGCTTATAAATATTTTAATTTATTTTACAATTATTAAAAATATTTTTTATTATTATAATCCATTAAATTAAAAGTATCCAAATTGTTTAAGTTTTAAAGATTTTTAAGTCGCTTTGAAAAGTGAGTTTTCCTTCGTTGGTTAGACAAATTTTGAGGGCATATGAATTGGATCTTAACAAATAATAATATAATAGTTACTCAAGGTTTTGAGAACCATTTTTTTAATAAAGTTTTAATTAAATAAATATGCTAATAATAAATTTGAAAATTCATTAAGGACAGAATTGAAAAAGAAAACAAAAAATTACCCATTTTCTCCGTTTTAACATGTGTGTGGATGAAGTTTGAACATTTGGCATGCTTTATCTAATCCAAACCATGCATGTTTAAATTGGCTATATTGGCTGTAGTTTTTCTTCAATTAAATTTTTATGACCTAGTTACTGTTAATTAGTTCATAAATCCACAAAACTTTGAGGTATGAATTTATAATAGTTAAATATAGGGACATTTTTAAAAATAACAAAATAAATTAAAGTATTTACAAGTTATAGCAAAATTTTTAAAATTTTGAATTCTCACTATAGCATATCAATAACTACCAGTGATAGAGTTTGCTATAGATTGTAAATATTTTGTAAAATTTACTATTTTTAAATATTTTCCTTAGTAAATATGTCCCTAAACTCAGAAATCAAAACATCAAAACAAAGTTAATATAATCTTCAATTTTCATGTATTGCAATGTAACGTTCCAAATTTGAAATAATTTTATCTTAATTATATTGAATTAATTACATGATAAGTGAGATTATTCAAAATTTATTTGATTAAGGATGTTAATTATTTAATTTAATTCAAAGTTTAGGAAAAAATGTGTGATTTGGTGGAGTATGGATTAAGTAATTAAATATATATATATAAGTCTGAGAATATGTGAGAATTTATGAGTAATGATTTATATATATAGTTAATTGGGAAAAGATGGTATTAATGTGGAGTGAGAAGATTTGAATTTTGTATGAATAGATTGATTATTTAGAAAGAGTGGATTATGAAAAAAAATTAGTATATATACTTTTGATTTGGAAAGATTAAAAAGGTGAAATTGAGTTTTTACAGTATATATATAATTATCAGGGTTGCCTTGTTTTAAATGCAAGTATTAAGAAAAAGAACAATATAATTAAATGATTTTTTTTCCTTTCTTCTTCCATTCACATGCGACGCTCTCTTCACTTTCTTTGGTTGGCCACCTGCTAGCCGATGACCGCATGCAGGCTTCCGTCTGCCCTAACCCACGTCGAGGACTGACACTCGCTGTAAGCCTTTGCTGTCGTGCTGTTCTCCGAGAGCTGCCGTAGGTCTGCGCTGTCACTTCTAGAGCCGTTCTGTGATTATTTCTTAGAAATATAAGTGTCACTTGTCGCCTTAAAAACAAGGGACACCACTTAATAAAACAATATTGAACTTGAATTAATCTAAGGTTCAACTACTCATAGAAACATTAGACAATAATTATTTAGACTTCCTAGATCGAATACACTACTAGAAAATGGGGCTACCGTGACAGTTGTGTATATTAGAAATGGGGAAAAAAACTGTCACAAAATGTTAAATTTCGCGTTTTTGACGGGAAAAGATGAAAATTTTCGTGTGTAACTCATGTTTTGATATGATGCAGTCACTTCATTATAGGCGTAACATCCGAAAAATTGAAACATTGCTTACCCCTGTAAAATTTCTAGACCCTTGTTTCATTATAAATTTTTCATTGGGTTACTTGTTTCATTGTCATAATCAATTTGAAATTCAAATTGGTCTTGTAGGATTTGACACATGAAAATTTCTAAGTTTATCACTTCATCAATAGGTATATGCTTGCAATGATACCTACATTATTTACACTTTTATCAATCATACACATCTAGTCGATAAGTCTCATCTCATTAATATGACATGCAACTTTAAAACATCATCAAAGTGAGAATAATTTACTTTGATGGGCAAACATGGCCAACATACATTATTGATAGTAAATTTTGGTCATATGAACTCACTTGACTAGCACGTGTTGTCAACAATAAATTTGTAAGTTGGTGAACATGTTATATGCAACAGTAAAAAATAACATACAGATGGATACTTGTCACATGCATTTTGATGCTTAAGTAAAAGATCCTAAGCACAAAACTTACATCAGAGTAAGTAGTTTGAGGACATTGAGCTTACCTTTTGTAGGACTGTCGTAATTTATTTATAATGGAGTTCATGTATTTTTCTTAATCCTTTACAGTTAAAATTTTTACATCCTTTCTCATTTGAAAAATTGAACGCTCAAGGGTTGGATTGGGCCACTAAAGATATATTCCATACAAGAGGACCGGTTTAGACCGGTTTGTATTGACCTCAACGTTTGAGATCGAGACATGTCAATTAGTTGTTGGTCCAATTATTTTTTTCTGTTATTGTTAAGAGCACTTTTAGACTCACTTCTTACCAGTTCTAGTCTATTTTCAAGATTTAGACAATTTTTCTATTTTTACTTTTATTTTATTTTTCACGGATGAAGAATTTTCCATAACATACATTATTATGAAAAAAAAAAACTTTGAGGAGACATTTGGTTTCGTACGTAATTTATTCCCATAACATGTACAATCTATCAACCACACGAAGTAATATTGATTATTAGACTATAAGATTCTTATTTTACTTTTTGATTTATTGGTCGAAATTTATATTTTAATTGATTGAAATATACTTAGGTTGAGACTAATTTTAATAAACTCTGAATCCACCAATTGATTATTGAAATTCCATGCACATGCATTATAAATTATACCATAACATAAGTACGCCTTCTCATACATCATTTTTAGCCAAACATAATATTACATACAAGATATCCTCTTTTGTTATCATCTTTCTAGCTGACCCTAGCTAGAAAAATGAATACTCATCTTATACAAAACACAAACTCACATAAATATATCTCTCGATGTGTGTGTTTGTATTTAGACCAAATCCATTATTCCTTTGTCTCCTTATTACTCCAACAATTATAGTCACTTCTATAGCATCCATGGTGATTATATTCACTTGTTTCATATTGTTTTCTACCTCTTAACTTTTGATTTTCAATAGGATTCTTCTCTTCCTCTTCGTCTTGCAACTTCAAATGCCTTCCATCAACAAGGAAGAAAGTGTTCATAATCATCAACGCCAACATGATGACTACGGCAACTGCTACTCGTTGTCTCATCTTCTCAGCTGCAAAAAGAAGCAAAGAAAGTTTTGTGATTTCAAGTTTTAGAACTTTTATGGATTCTGCATGAAATGTAATGAAAAGGATTTGATGGGGGAAAAAGAATGAATATATAATTTACTATTTTGACTTCTTTTGAGGGAGAATGTTTGTATAAATGGTTTTGAGGCTCTATTATATGAAGGAGGAAGTGTTTATTTATATGGTTATTTTAGTGGGATTTTTCATCTCCACCAAACAAGGCAAAGTTTAAGTGGGTTAGCCACAAATCTTAGAAATTGTTTTTTAAAATCCATTGGAATATAATGATTGAGATGAGAAAATCTGTGAATAAATAGGAAAACTTGCTTTCATGTATTATTGAGAGAAACTGTGTTTTTCATCGGTGTTAATGATTTAGTTTCCTGTGAAATTACCCCTAGAAAGATGATTATCCATAGGTTTGACGTATACATTCACGATTGGGCTTGCTTATAGCAAAAATTATCTTTTCAAATTTTGTATAAGAAATTTTACAACAAGAAAAATAAAAAGGATTTCATTTTAAAATGACATATACCTAAACCATGGATATTTAACAAAATGAAGCTAAAATATTACACAAATTGAAGAACTTAAACTAATTGCCATTTCTAAATAATAATAATAATAAAAAGAAAAGGAAAAGACTAATTGCCATTTCAGCACACTTTACTTTCATCCCGTTAACATGTCCAAAAAGCTCACTGATGTAACAAAACAGAGGCACGAAATTTCTTATTTCATGACATCTCTTTCACTGTAGTTTGATAGACTTTAATATACTCTATAGATTTTACTACAAATTATGGCTTTGATATGTTGGTTGGCAATTTACAAACGATGAGAGATTGATTCTTTGATGCCAGTTTTGAAACAACAAGGGTGTTGAGGTTATTGTTGCACTTCGAGGCAGCTAAGCATTGTCGTAGTAAGAAAGCATGCAAAACAGAAGCACATTAATAAAACTAGTTGAGTCAAGGATCTTTGCTTTCTTCAAGACGTTTCGCGACTATGCTAGGATGTGCAAACAAATATTAGGTGCCCCGTTGTTCTCAGGATAAAATAGTCTTTAATTTCGTTGGTAGGAACTGCACTGAAACTAACCAGTATACTAACACTCAATATTGCTCGAAAAACTAAAAGATAATAGAATTTACTCGAAAAACTAAAAGAAAACATAATGCAAGAAAGGAGAACTTGAGAGAGAAATAAGAGAGAGCTTGAAGTTTTTTGGTGGTGTTTCAAATGAGAAGAGAGGTGGGTATATATAGTGGATGGGGGGCTACCTCGGTCGGGTATTAATGATGGTATAAAACAATTCATATTATGACAGTAAAAAATGGTCCAACGGTCGGGTAATTATGATGGTCAAAATGAAAGGGTCGGGTAATTATATAATGAAACAATCCAATGTTTGAAAACGGTCCAACTGTTCAACAAAATTAAATCAAGGGTTGGAAACGGTTCAACAAAAATTAATTATGTAATTAAGTCAGTTTGAAAAAATTCAAAATAAATATTTAGTAAAAGTATTATTTTATTCCTGACCATGCCACCCCGACCGATCGAACGGACCGTTGATTTAATTTTGTTGAACTGTTGGTGAAACACTTGGTTCTTCTTCTCTGCAAAACACTTTATTTTTCTCTCGAAGACCACACAAAACTCCTATTCTATCACTCAAAACTTTCACTTCTTAACTTGCGAGAAGATTTTTTCTCTTCTTATCGCACAACTTCTTTCGCGAACTACCCATTTAATCGCAAAAACATATACTTAACCATAAAAGATTTTACCGCTTAATTCTTTCCACGAATTTATTCAAACGTCAACTTTTTAATACTTAGTCGAATTTTACTTTCTTATCCAAATTAGAAACGGGTCTCACAATTATAGTTTATAATGTGGTAACATTTAACCGTTTTTAAACTTCTTCTCTTTGTACATTTCAGTTGTCAGCATGATCTTGAAACTGTGAATTACAAATTTGCTTAATGAGATTCTCATAATAAATTACGAATTACAAATTGCTGAATGCGTTATTTTTTACGGTTCTTTTTGTCATTCTTGCAAATAAATACAGTTGTCATTTATAATTTTCTTGGAGCTTAACACTTTTCGGTAAATTTAATATTAGGATTCTTATTGGATTATCAGGTACCCTAACACAAAACTTGATGACATAGTTTTTCAAGAAACTGTTCTTATCTCTGTTTAAAGTTTTTTCTTTTGTCAGTTTCACCTCTTTTGTTATTTGGTGAAGAAATGGTGTTTAACTTGAATTATTTTTATTCAAGAGAAACAGGTAGCTTGACTATGAAAAATTTCATCAATTGACAAAAACATTTAGAAAAAAATAGCTCATGACACTAATTTTTTGTATATCGCCAATATGGTAAATTTAGCAATATCAGACGGCTATCAGACGATAATCATAGGGTTATGGAAAGGCTATCAAACTGTAATCATAGAACTATCAGATATCATCACTTTTAAATTTGCAATTTTTACAAATTTAGAAAAAGTTGTGACATAGACTTTATTATCATAAATTTTTTTGCTATTTTTGCAAAAATCCCTTTTATTATAGAATGAAAATGATATATATTATTTTTTTTTTTTAGATATGAAAAACTAAGTGGGGTTGTTCTCTAAATTATTATTCTTGGCACGATTATGATTGATAGTATTTTTTTTTCTTTTTCAATTTCTTTGGAGAGGTTTGTTAGCTAGTAAAATGTATGACGCTACTAAGGGAATTGCTATTAATCTCATTTCAATGATAGATGAGTTTACTTTTCATGCTTTGCGAAAATTTCAATGTATATGATACTCTACACAATTTAAAAAATTTATCAGCTATTGAATGTATTCTTTTAGCTGTTAAGTCGATAAAATTTTTTGGTGCTTTCTAGGTGCTCAATAATGAGATGCTCGAAACCAGAACCACAATGTATAAGCTTTCAACTACATTGTCTAGTGGATTAAATCATTTTAGTTCGATTTGTAACTAATTCCCTCTTGATCAATAGTATTTTTTTAGCATAATTGCGTTGAAAGTTTAGATTAGGAATGGTAAGATTAATTTAAATCTTATGGAAGGGATCAGGTGGAAAGTAATAATAGAAGATATTTTAAAAAAATAATAGAACTTTCGACGTGCTAATATGTAGCGTTGGGATGTGAGGTTTTGATCCAAAGAAAGAGCCCTTTCCAGAAGGACTATCTCAGACCAGTAAAAGTGCACGATATTTTGTGAGAAAAGACGCATAAGATGCGCTCAAGTTGTTCTATCGCAAGGAAGTAAGTGATGCAATGAGAATGGTTAAGCCTAAAAAAGGCATTATGTGAAGAAGGATGTGCTTAACAAATGACGTTAAAGGTGAACATTGTGAGAAGAAACAGTTATGGCTGAGAAAGAAAGCTTGGCGGGAAAAGGATGACCAATTGACAAGACTAGACGACTCTCTGAAAAAAAAAAGAACTGTTTATGGCTTCCCAAGACAATAAGGAGAGTCAGATAAATTAAAGAATTTGATTTTCCAAGAAGATAAGGTTGGTGTCTCAAGGAAGCGTCCAATAGCCACTTGCATTTTAGTCTACATGTCGATTGTGGGTTGGTCGCATGGTACAACAAATTGGTACGATAACACGTGTAAAACTTGGAATCACCTTGGAGGTTGAAGGTCGCAATAAATAGGTCAGAGAATTAACAAAAAAGGAGTTGAAACAGTGTTAAAAATAGTGGAAAAGATAGCCAGAAGAAGCTCTGAGTGCTCAGAGGTTGGTCATAGAAACCTTTTGGCAAAAAGAGATACCTCAAAGTAAAAGAGATGGAGCTAAGACCAAAGAGTTGTATGAGTGACTTTTGTGTAAATGAGTTTCAATGCTTAAAGGATGTTTTGTGTATGTGTTTTCTCACCAAATGAATTCTTTGAGAATAATCCTATGATTATAACAAATGATTTCTTGTATGAAGGTTATGTTTGAAAGCATTCCTTCTTGGTCTGTAGCTATGCATGTTCTGTGTAGCTATGCATGTTCTGTTGAGTGTATTCTCATATGTTATGATTTTATCGATACCATTTTTGGGTTAATTGTAAGAGAAAATCAAATAATTTTTATGTGATGACAGTGATGCTATTGTGTAAGCAAACCATTGGCCTTATTCCTAGTTGTTGTGCGATTATTATGTTGTGTCCACATAATATATGTCGACGTTTGGTATAACTAGAAATGAATCCAGAAAATCCCTAGGTGCTTTGGATTGAGTGAACATTACAGTTGCCTAAACATACGATGCTAGTGAGAGTGAGTCTTAGTAGTCTTGCCAAAAGGAGGATTCATGAACCAAGATGAGGAATAAGAGAGTTAATGTGTGACTTTAGTGATGTGTGAAAAGAAGCGTTGAAAGCTTCTGTTTATAAACTAGAAAGTGCTTTATGTGACTTCTTTGTATTTTTCAAAAATGGTATTTCTAAAGCTCTTACTCACTAAGTCTTTGACTTACATGTTAGGTTTTCTCCTCCCCAGATTGTTAGGCATTGAGGCCATGCGAAGGTTAGTCCTAAGGTTGCATAGCCAAGTTTAGGAGAACAAACAAAGTTATTTTGTAGTCTTATGCGGCAGGATATTCGTGTCATCTTATCTTGCGTTTAAAGAGTCGATTGGTAAGTGGATCGGTCTTTGACATTGAAAGCTCAGTCCTGAGGGAACGCGACTACCACACCAATCAGAAAAGTCCAACCCAGATGGTGAGAGAGACAAAAAGCTAAGTCAGGAAAAGGAATCCCTAAATGCTATCTTTGGGATGAGTCGTTGGACGTCCAATGTAAGGGAATAAGTGAAGTCTTCGTACCTCGAAGTACCCAATCTTAAGGAGTAGCATTGGGTGGCGAGAAGCGTCTAAGGTATATTGCTACACGATGAGGTGAGCAAGCTAGGCGTCAAAGTCTGAAAAGCTGTGATAGGTAATGAAGACCTAACTTTATGATAAGTTTCATTGTAAGGAAAAGTTTAATCTTTGTTCATGTAAAAATGTAAAGTTAATAAAGAGAAGTTTTGTTCACATTCCACTGTATTATCTTTGTCTTTCACATAATTGGATAAAAGTAAGAGAGAATGCAGTATCAAGGATACATTAGTAAAAGTTTTAAGTTGTTGTATTTAGCTTCCTTTTGCAAAGGAAAGTAAGGCATTTAAGCTGAGTGAAAAGAGATAAGTTGTTCCGCTTACTAGAAGTTCAACGTGTTACCTCGAGAGAAGTACACGATAAGAGTCTAGGTGGCATGTCTCCACTTGGTTACAAGAAGCGACCTTTGGGGTGAGGCATGACATGGAAGATATTGACAACTTTCGACTCTGCATTTCTTGGTGTTGGAAAGGCCTCTCCATATGCACTTTGCTTGATCTCGATCCTGATGTGCATTTATGCATTGAGCGTTCCTTTCTTGATTCATTTTCATATATCTTCCAACGATTTTGTTCATTGGAAGATTTAGTATTTCTTATAGTGTTAGATAGGTGGTATGGTTTTGTTAGGAAGCTATGAAGAGGAGTTAAGTTGATAGGTGTTTTGGAAGACCCTTAGGTATTCATAGAAGACTAGAGTGGAGAACAAGTTTCCACGCATGCAAGACTCTAAAGTTTGGCTAGGAAGAGGTGGGAAAGCTAGCCATGCAGAGTGCTTTATAATTAGGTCATTTTTAAATGATGAATGCTCTCATTTTCTTCTTGCATTTTCTTTTAAGCAAGTTGCAAAAGTTCACTAAAGGATGCTAAAAGGTAAGGTGAGGCTGTTAGAGTAGATAGACTTGAGGAAGTTGCTGATCAAGTAGGAGAAGAAGGAAATGTAAGAATTCAAAGGATTCTAAGCAGTGTGGATTCTTTGAAGGCTATAGAGGACATCATTTTGATTTAAAGCTGAATTTTGGACGTAAGCTAGTTAAGAAAATTGAAGGCAAGTTTGGAGAATGAACTTTTTTCATTTTGATGGCTAGATTAAAGGTTACAAATGCTTAAAGTTGGAAGAAGAGGTGTATGTATGAGACTTGTTGGGCATGCGCCCAGGCTATGCAATAGGCCATGTATGCGAGAAGTGTCTCTATATGTGCATGAAGAATAAGGAGCAAGTTGTGTGACACAACCAAAGGTGTGTGGCATGTTGAGCATAAGTCAAGCACATAATCAAGTGCCCTAAGGGCCTGTGCATGCATACGTGCTGCCTGCTACTCATGCCTAGGAACCAGCCCTATCATGACACTATTTTTTAGTAGTTGTGGTGTTTTTGAGATTTTTGGGTTAAGTTTTAATGCATTATGATTTTTAAGGTTTAAAATGAGTCTAAATTCTCTAATTTCAAGGCAAAAGGTTGGAAAAATTTTAGGCTAAGGAATTAGCTACCACCTGTTGGGACAAATTTTGACTCGTTTAATAATAGCCTACTCTCAATTTTATTATACATATTTTCACTATTTTGATATTTTTAATACAGAATATGAAAGTAGACTTCAATACGAACCCAACGACACGAAA
>JBBPDI010000005.1:5157719-5184985 GCA_037974545.1 Cucumis variabilis
GGGACTTTAGTGGAATGACCCGTTAGTTAACGAAGGTTGATTAACTCAGTCTAAAAGAGTTTAGCCAGTTAATCTCAAATCGTTGGAGCACATGATCTATAGGTCCATTAGGTTCCCCCGCTAACTCATAAGGAATCAACTTAGAACATTATGATGGAATAATTCGAAATGAGAGAAACCAACAAATATATCTGATATAGTCATCGATTATAACTTAAGATAGAGCTTTATGTTTAAATGTGATTTAAATATGAATATGAATTCATATATGGAAGCTTGGAATTGATGAAAAAGGTCAAAGATGTGAAAAGTCAAAATGTTGACTTTTCACTTTGAAAAATCAAACTTTGACCGACTTTGTATTCAAATGTGATTTGAATTTTAGAAAAATGAATGTGGATTCATACTCGGGAGATTGAAATTAGTCAAGACAGATAAAATGGTAAAAAGTCAAAATGTTGACTTTTGACTTTTTAAATGTCAAATAACCATTTAAGGTTTGATTAAATGCCCAGAGTAAATAGGATTTAAGGTTATAAGGGAATTCCACCAGTAAAGTTATGTCTAAGGCTGAGATACTTAAGTTGACAGTTTACGGAACACCTCCTACCAAAAACTAATCGGGAATCGACATTGAATTAACCTTATTTCTATTAGCATAAGATGCAACAAGGTAAATTAAATGGTTTAATACACCTATAAACTTTAGAGTAAAATTTATTATAAGAGTTATAAGAAGAATAGTCTTAGATAGATTCAAATAACTAGAATTTAGCTAAGTACAACAAACCCTAAATTAATATAACATTTTAGAGGAAGAAAAATGGTATATGGGATATATCAATTTTTATCTCTCACGGCCCTAAGAGTTCACACGTGAGATTCATACTCGGCTTTGTGTCGCCTTGGGAGCGGCCTCCCTTTGGAGAGTGTTTGTTCAATTCATCAGGAGAGGAGTAGGTGATCACCCTTCGGTGCTTGTTGCTCTAAACTTTTGAAGTATCGTTACAAAATTTAAGTCATTTGTTTGATTAGGGTTCCTTGCTTACTTCTTTTTGCTGATGGATTATTTTGTGTGCTGGGTAAGACAAAGATAACTAACACGGTCAATTGATTGTTTCAATATGTCTTCTTCAACCATTCTTCTTAAAAACAAAAAGTTAATCAATGAAAATTATGCAACGTAGAAGTCAAACCTGAATATTATTCTAGTTATTGATGATCTACGCTTCGTCTTAATGGAGGAATGTCTTCCTTCCTCTAGTCGAAATGCATCTCAGAAAGTCAAGGATGTATATAATCGTTGGAAAAAGGCCAATGACAAGGCCCAAGGCTATCTCTTGTCTAATATGTCTGACATACTAACCAAGAAACACGAGACCATGGTCACTGCACGTCAAATCATGGACTCCCTCCAAGAGATGTTTAAGAAGAATAAAAAAGAAGGAAAATATGATTTACTTTTCTTAGAAACAGGTTTAGTAAAAAATTATCAAAATGCCTGGATACTTAATTCATGAGCCCTTAACCATGTTTGCTCTTCTTTATAGGAACCAGTTCCTTAAGCAGCTTGAGGAGGGTGAGATGACACTCATGGTTCGAATGGGAGATGTCATTCCAGCTCGTGCAGTGGGAGATTTTAAGTTGTCTTTCAAAAATAGATTTCTGTTTTTAGAAAACTTGTACATAGTTCCTAAGATTAAAAGAAATCTTATATTTATTTCTTGTCTTATTGAACAACCATATAATGTCACATTTTCTTTAAATGAAGCGTTCATTTCTAAGAATGATGTAGTGATAACGTGTATAAATATTCGTTATTATAGCTTCTTTTATTAGAATAATGAGGTCAAAATGCATAAGAAGAATATCAGAACGCGTAGCTTGTGTTGTAAACGCATAAGTATTTGGAAATACACTTTACATAAGTATTATGCTTCTTTTACGTGATTTTGATGTCTGAACGCAGGATAATGAACAAAGAAAGAAACTAGTGAACTATAGGAAACATCTCGTGCAAGAACTATGTGATAAGGAACTCATCTGGCAATTAATGATTCCAAGTGAGGAACAACATTATCACGCGAGGAAGGGTCACTAGAGACAAAGAGTGGGAGCTAGAGCTGACGTGACGTGCAACTGACACTTTTCAGTGGATGACGCTGACAAGTCTGAAGAATAGAAGTTTCCCTCCCAAATGTTGCCTATATAAAGCCATCTCCTTCAACCTAGAAGGAAAAGATCCCTGAATGTGCGTAGTGTCTGAATAGGCCAAAATCCTACACAGTGGCAGAAAGGAATAGTCATTCTGTTGTCTTTAAACATTCTCTACTTCTTCTTCGATTAGATGTAAAAGCAAGAGCTTAACTCTTGAGTAGGGAAGAATCCATACTCCTGTTGTGCCCTAACTTTTAATATCTTCCATTCTCCTTCCTCCACATTTTTGTACTTCTTTGTAATATATGTTGTTTCGTATTGTACAATGGCCTAAGGCCTACATTCTATGTTTATACCTTTTCAATCCAACAGTTCTTAATTTTTCAACCGTCAAAGTGTTATTAGGAGTTTAAGTTAGTGATAAGTTCTTGATAAGAAGTGTAGCTAATAATCCTTATCGTATTAGTTGAGCTATGTTCAACGCTTGACCAGGGTCAATTGTCACTTACCCAAGAAGGGCAAGTAGCAAGGATGAGGCTAATGCGCGCAAGGAGGAGTTTGACAACAAACTCCACCTTTGTGAGATAACTTCCATTATTTGTATCCCAAAAGGTGAACATTAGGCGCTCAGAGATGTCGTTCATAATTGTGAAGTTCTATAAGTTTTATAAGTGAATTCTTCTAGATATATATCGCCTAATCAGTCTTAGTCATGTAGATCGTGAAATGAGACTATGTGTGGTGGTTAATGACTCTAAAAGGAGAATGCCTTAATCTTAAGTTGGTTAAGTAAGTAATATCGCATAAAGGCTCTACATTGCTTGACCGCCTAATTGTGCGTAGACCTTCCTGCACTCGTTTTCACATACAAGTTAGTTCGCATACTATTCCATCTCGCATTCATTTATTCCCCTTTACAGATTATCTAGGCGTACATAAGTAGTTTTAATCCTGTTTTTGATTCTTTTATACTTTAGTTAATTAATTCTTATATTGCCTAACTAATAAGTAATTCCTTAGAACTAATGTCTATAAATAATTTCCAATGTTCGACCCTGTATCACCCAGGTAAACTTGTTGTTTTGCTTGCACTTGGATAAGCAGTAGGAAAACTTGTACTCAACGAGGACCTAAATATTATGTGATGAAAAGGAACATAATGAGCATTTTAGATGATATGATTATGACCCATGACTCATTGCCTTGAATGAAAGCATGCTATACAGAAGTTATGGTGAGCGCATTACACGTAATGAGCTGACTTAGTGACATATTGCAATTGCGCTATACACACACAAAATTATTAAGTCCACACACACAACAACCAAGTTTTTGGCACCGTCGCTGGGGAATTGATTTATAAATGTTGGAGTAGTCTTACTTTGAGTTTAGGGAAAGCATTTGATTTTCGTGATTCATACGAGTAAAAAATCACGCTAAGAGGTTCAAGGTACTGGAGTAATATGTGATTTCTTGAACCAACCACAAGATCAATGTATCTTTCGAATGATGACCTAGAAAAATTTCAATGGATTCGGTTGCTCGCAAATAAAAATGAGAATCTACATGAAGTCATCAATAGAAGTTTCCTCGCATGGAGCTAACGGAAAGAAATTTCAATTAGCTAAGTGACAAGGACCTAGAAAGATCATTTGAACATTGTGATGAATGATTGGGAGCAGAGACTTATTTCGATGCACAATCATGATGCAAAGAGTCATGATGCGAATGATCTGCAAAGTTGAGGAACGATGTGGTTAGGAAGTTATGCAAAGCTGAAGTAATGATACCACAATTCCTCCTTGCCAAAGAACATGAATGCATGGATGCATCTGTGATGTATAATTCTTCCAATATTATTTAGAATTGCATCCTTATTTTTGTGTACATAATTGCTTATACTTATATGCCTATGTAAATATTTTCTTTTATATACTTGTAAATTAGTTTTGTTTTCAACTTTGTATATCTCTTCGTCGTATAGTAGGGAGCGTGGGTTTCTAAACAATTTCAGTAAATGAAAAATGTTAAGGTTTTGAGCGATGATTATACATTTTGCAGGGAGTTTGAGTTAAAATGCAGTAAGTATTTTGGTCTTCTCGCAAGGTGTTGAGCAAAAGGGTTGGGTTTTAATTAGGATTTTAGAGAATTTGAAATGTTTCAATTCTTTTAAATTTTAAATTTTAAAAGTAATGATTGCAAGTTGCCCTTAAAATTTGAAATGTCATGTCAAGATATCAGTTCTCAATTAAAACGCATGATGTTAACCTTGCGGTAACAAAGCCTTAACCCGAGTTAATGATCTATTTAAAACCCCCTCCAAAACCCTAATCGGGCGAGATAAGGTTTGCGACAAAGGGTTTATAGGTTTAGTTTGGCAAGAAGGAATGCTTTTAACGAGGAAAAGTGAATATTAGGTGACTAAAAGTGCTTCTAGGCATTTTGGTTCGACAGTGAAGTGGTTTCCAGGTGTCCTAAGCATGCAAAGGGTTATTTCATGCAAGCAAGAGGTGGCAAAGTCCACTTTTCAAAAAACTCTATAAATAGGCTCACTTCATTACAAAAGTTCTGTCAATTCTCTCTTAAAAATTGAGTGATTCAAGTTGGAGAAGCTTCATTTGTGAGCCTATTTTAGACTTTAAGGATTTCAGACAAAAACATTTAAGGGAAGCTTAAGTTTATTGTTGATGAACACTTGAAAGTCCAAATTTCAAAGGATTCTAAACAAGGTTGAGTTTCTGAAGGCTACAGAACTCAATTCTTCGAATTTAAAGCTGAGATTTTGAGGTGAGATATCTAACGCATTTCTAATCAAGTTTGAAGAAGGAAGTCTTGCATTTTGAGTTATAGTTTAAAATTATGAACATTTAAAGTTGATAGTAGTTTTCTAGAAAATTTTAGTGTTCTGGGTTGTTGTTGAGTTTGGTCGATCATCAAGGTGGAAGGATTTGTTGATCTCTCAAGGTAAGTAGAATAGGTTATTTTTTGGTATTGATGTGACAGGCAAGATGGCCAAACGCATAGCTAGGTTGCAACGAGGCGCGCGCCACGCTATGTGATAGGCCATACGCGCAAGGGTCTGCGCACATGATACATAACCATGCAAAGCGCAAGGCTTGGCACCGAAGAACTTGGTGAGGCCAGGCGTGCACATTAAGCATGTGATCAGATTCCCTGATGGTCTGTGCGTGCGGCATGCCCATCGCCCAGGCTATGCGGCCAGCAGTGCCATGAAATCAAATTTTGATAAGATTTGGAGTTTTGTTTGATATATTTTTTGTTCTAGAAGATTAATTTAAGTTAAAATTCTAAATTTTTAGGACAATAAAGTATTGGGAAAATCTATAGACTAGAGGGTTAAGCAAGTATTTGTGAGTGTCCTTTAAATGTTTTAAAAATAAATTCTAAGTTGTTGAAGTTCATTGTTTTATATATATGCTTTCCAAGGTAAATGTTTACTGTTTGGGCTTGAGGAAGTTTTTATGAATTCAAGGATGAGTTTTTAGTAAATGTCTTGAGTATGCAAAGTATTATTTAAGTGAAGATTATAGGTTAAGAATGATTTACAAGTAAAGTAGTTTTATTATGCAAGTTTTAAGCATCATTTGAGATTTATGAATGAGATTTCTGTAAACATATGGTTTATATGTTTTAAATCTATATCGAGGTTATTATGAGATACATATACCAACCATACTGGGGTATTATAGTTCCTGTGCACAAAGGTCTTATGGTGAGGGTATTCAGTAGATATCTAGTTCTTCTACCATTTTTTACTATGTTTGAGTTGTGGACCTCCATCGACGCCTAGCTTTTCCATCTCCTAGCTATCTACAAGATAGACACTACTGATACCTGAGTTCTTCGTCCTGTAAGTATCACATCATGAGATAGGGTTTCTATATCTAGCTTATTAGTCTCGATTGATACATAGAGATATACGATATAGCATTAAAGATAAGGTTTAAGTCTTATTATTTGAGAAATCATTTTGACAAGTATTTGTTTAAAGAATGTTTATTTGAGATGAACATTTATAAGGTTGCATTTACCTCGAGCTATGATTTAACTGTTTTGCTCATAACATTTATTTAAGCATGTTCAAGTTATTTCATTAGTCACTCATTGCTCTTTTTAGCTCACGCTTCAAATCTTTTCTAACTCTTCAAGTAGAGATAGTGGAATCGGTACCTAACTCCATTTGTCAATCTTCTACTGACATGGTTTTGAGGCTCCTTTCAGTATGTATTATTTTGAGTTAATCTTTTGGGTTGTACATAAGCTTGGAGTTTTGACTGTGGGTTGCTCGAGAGTCTGTTAGTTTTAACTCTGATGTTGGTCATTTATATATATGTATATGTCAGACTTGTGATGTTTCATATTATGTATGTATGGGCTATACTACAGTTGTGTTTGCTATGTATTAGTTATTTGTTGATTTTGTATATGTTGTGTTATCCAGTTTTAGTTAGAAGTAAGTTTAGGGCCATTAGGTATCGTTGAGGTAAGTGGTGATATCTGTTAACTAGTTGTACCGTCTCTTGGGCTAAGAGTTGGTGCCTTGGAAGGGAGTGTGACATAAATAACAAATGACGAAGTTTTATTTCACATGGTATATCTCACTGAAGTTATCATTGAATTGAAAAGAAAAATTAAAGTGCTTAAACGCAGAGAGCCAGACTCATTAAAAAAAACAACTAAACGCATAGTGATTGAATCAAAAGTTGTAGTTGTATTTGAAAATAGCATAAATACATAGGAATTACAATGTACGTAAGTAAAGATTAAAAATAACATAAGAAGATTAACAAAATACAAACACCTATAAAATTAAGGTGGCAACAGTGGTGGAGGACGATTTCTCGCAACGTGTATCGAAGGATTCATGTCGCATGAAGGGCCTTGCTACTTCTTACGGAACCTTAGGCACAGAAATGATGCTACACATCACTAAGTGTTGATATCTCAACGATTCTCTAAATTGAACGTCGTTCTACATTGCAATTTGCTTGACCAAACCCATTAATGTTCATTCTTTTTCCTAATTTCTTGACGTTGTGTTCTAAGCTTTTAGTTCTACATTTTGAGCTCACCCATTTCAGCCTTGAGTTGGTCCATTTATGTCAGGTTGATAGCATTTGAGTTGTCAACTTGCAGTTCTAAATCGCTTAGTTGCTTTTGACTTGACAAATGCATCTCTTGAAGATTGCTTTGGCACTAAATTACATCTTCAAATCCTTTATCCTTTGGCTTACAACCATATTCATTAAGGGTGTTTAAAAAACCTGGTAACCTAACCAACCCAAATCGTAAGGTTGAGTTTGGTTAAATTATGTTTTGGGTTGGGTTGCGTTAAAGAATTAAAACAAAATGAGTTTGGTTACCTGGCTGGAGAATTAAGGGTCAAGTTGACCCAACCCGACCTGGTTTAGTATGCACACACATATAATTATATAATTAAAAAAAACCATAATTTCATTTTGCGTTTTTCTTTGCCCCACACCTTAAGGCTCGCGCACTCAGCCCCTTCTCATTGGCAATCCCTTTCTTTCAATTTATTTATTGGGTTTTCTCATGTGGGAGTGAATCAGTAATTAGTGCTCTACTTATGACCTAGCTCATGGGGTTTTCTTCTTTCTAGATTTTCTTTGGTTTCTTTGTCTTGGTGTTAACTCTTTTTTGGGGTTTGATGAGAATCATGAAGAAGAAGATGCATTGGATAACCATGGGAATGAGAATGAAGCTACTAAGAAGATTTCTAGGCAAGTTAATGAAACTTCTCTCAATGTAACTGAGGGTGAGACTGATGATGAAGGAAGTAAAATTGAGTTAGAGCCTCAACGCACGTTGAAAGAAGAGCTTGAAAAAGAAAAGATAAGGTTAATCTTTGTTCTTATTTCTCACATTTGAAGGAGCAGCTTTCTAGAGTTGTGGATTTATAAAATGCTGGAGGTAATTAAAATTTAAAATTCTTCCTAGTTTTGTTGATTGTTTTATACTTTCCTATGCTCTCATATTCTTCTATCTGGTTATTTATGATTAATTTTCCCGACCAAATTTTCATATCTATGTTGGAAAAGAAGAAAAACATTAAGAAGATTGTGTTTCATAAAGAGAAATTGAGTGCAGGACTTAGCACAAAGCCCAGTTGTATGATTCCAATTCGATTTCAAGTGTTACCATTCAATTCACGCTAATTTGGGTTATGGAATACAATAATTAAGGATTTGTTTTTTCTTATTTAATGACTCCTTGTTGAATTGCAGTCATGTTTTTCCCTAAGAGAGTTTTTATTGTATCTCTTCTGTTTTTCAATCCCATCTTCGTAGAAACTCTTGTCGTGAATATTCTAAAGAAACCAGAAAGGATTGGGGTTCGCCCTTTAAACTATGGAGTTATTTGAAAAAACAATATAATTAAAAAAAATCCAACCCGCTAACCCAACAAAGATTTTTTGGGTTGGGTTGGATCGAGTCCTTGAATATTGAACCGATAGGGTTCAAATTTGGACATCCCGGTTACTTTAGGTTGGGCCATATTTTTCCTCCAACCCAACTTATGTACACCCTTAATATTCATTAATGAATTTGAAGGTGTAATCTTCATCAACTTCTTTGTCATCTTTCCTCACCGCCACATTCTGCTTGTCATTTAGCGTTGAGGCTTCCATTCTTGATTTTAGCGGTGAAGGGAGGCTTATTTCGCCATCTACCTTAAGAGTTGTTTCCTTTCCCCTTTGGAGTGGGTCATCAATTTCCTCCTCCAGGTCTTGCCTATTAGCTGACACCAAAGAACTCAGTGTCACTTCTTCAGACTCTTTAAATGTGTCATCTATAAATGTGGTTGGGTAAAAAATAGAGTTAAAAAATTTCCTTGAATGACTCTAACCAAGTAGGGTAGCAACAAGAGTTTAAAGAGTGTTCTCTTGTCGTGGGATGTAGATTATGGTCAGGTCATATAAAACCATGGCAAGACACTTATTGGGTTTTTGCTTTGATGAGGAAGGAAGGGATATGATCTAAACAGTGGTGGAGGCATTTTCTTCATCGGACTGGTCGTAAATGTGCGAGACAAGGTGTCCTTAGAATCCTTGGCCTTTGAGGTTTTGGTTTTCTTTGATCTTGAGGCCATTTCCTCTCCTTTCCTCTTTCGTTTTAGTGGAATTTCATCTTCCTCCCTCTCTTCTTCTTTTTTACTTACATCCACTTTTTCAACCTCTAATTGACTTTCTTGTTTTGTCTTGAGGTGTTTGGTCCTTACTTTGTTTTTGTGGATAGTAATCATGCAGTGAAAGGTTGATGCAATATGAATTTCGTCCTTCACAATGACTTGTGGGGATTTTTCTAACAATAGGCATGCCTTTATGCATAGTTGTTTAATGAGGTGCGAGAAGGTTTTGTTTCGCAAGGATGCCTCACTGCTTGGTATGTGTTGGGGCAAATATTGACCCATTTTCATGTAGTTTATTCTCAATCCCTAACATGCATATATTCAATATTTTGATATTTTTATGCAAAATATGAAAGTAGACTCTGATACGAATCCAACGACACCAAAACTACCTAAAATGGAGTTTAAACAAAGAAGAACGGGCAAATTAAACATTAGGGATATTTTAGTAAATATCCATTGACACATGTCAAGTCAGCTCCACATGCGCATTAGCCCACCCCCAGATCACCAGTTCGAATCTCACAAAAAACAAGAATTAAAATCTAATTTATTTGAACTTCTTCAACGTGTGTTTTTCTTCCGTCCTCCTCTCTTTAACTACCCTGTGTCAGTTCTTGGTCACGTGCCTCTCTTACTATATTATGGGAAACCCACGTAGTCCGAAGGACTATCCATTAGGGAATGTCAGAAGAGCAGCTCCAGCTAAAATCAAAGCTCTACCCCTTATACTTACCTCGGATTCTTTCGCCTCTCCTCCTTCACTAATTCGATCCTCCTAAGCGCAAAATCAATTTTTCCTCAATTTTCAGTGGCAAAATTTAAAATACTTTGCAACTATCCAAAATTTCCCCATTTTCCCATCAAAATGATGCATGCATGGTCCTGGAGGTTGCAAGTTTGAGCCCACTTGACGGTTATTTGCATGCATTATTTTCTATATAAACCTTCCAATTCCCTTAATTTCATCAATCAATTCACCATTTTCTTCCAAATTAACTCCAAATTCTCTCAACCAAATTCCATAATTATTTCCTCCATTCTGCCATTTTTCATTCTTCAATTAAATTCTAGTTTTCTTCATGATGGAGGGCTAATTCCTTAGAGGTACGTGGGCTTAGGGTTAATCTTTTCTTTGAGAATTTCTTTTCTTTAATTTTCCATGTAATTAGATTTGATCCAATCTTCATTTTGGTGTAATTTTTTTTGTTGAAATCCCTTATTTTTGTATCAAGAATTAATTCAATCTCTCAATTTCCATAAATTTTGTCAATTTAAATATTAATTTCAATTTTGATTCAATTTTTATAGGCAAGATACTATAGGTATGAAAATTAATGCAAAATTAATTAGATTACCTTACTCTACACAAAAACTCATTTTAATTCTTGATTGTTTCTTATCCAATCTTGAAATTGATTAATTGTTTGATGATTCTCCCTCGTTCTTTGCAATTTCTTTAAAATTAATTGCATCGTTTTTGTAGTGCACAATTAATTCCTAATTAACTCTTTGATTGCAAAATTGTGAAGGAAACTTTACTTTTCTTTAAAGAACAAGTTAGGGCTTTGATTAATATTGCAAGAATACAAATTAATTCCCTATGGAGATCATCACTTTTCTTGAAATCTTGATCAAAATTATTCCAATATCAAGCAAGTTGATCTTGCAAAGAATTTTGATCAAGAACCCCTCTTAATTAAGAAAAAATCATTTCTTAATCATCTTTAATTCAATGATAAAGATTGATTAAATGCCCTAAGCCCATTCCCTCACTTTTCTCATTGACTTTTAATATTTACTACTTTTTCTTGTGAATTAAACTTGCACATTAAATCTAACCTTAATTCTTTGTTACACTTGATTGCAAAAAATCTTTTTCACTGCTTTTCTTTTTGTTACTAATATCATTTGTTTGAAGCTTTTATTTAAGAAAATATCTTAGCCTACACTCTCTTGGGTTTGACACACGTGCTTCCACCTATCTACCATAAGAGTAAGGGTAAACTACAAACTACTTTTGTCAAGCGAATCAAGGTAGGAACCCTTTTTCAATAAATTTCATTTCCGAACATACTTGTGTTAAATTATAACGACCTTGCCTTCATACTTCTTTACGCATACAAATTTGCTTTGTCAGTATGTGTATTACATTTGTGAAGTAAATCTCACTCAACAGTTCGTTGGTCTCTTGAGATATATGTCCAAAAACTCGTAGATTGTAAATATAATCCATTAATCGTTGTTAATAAAGTGTTACTATTATAATTTCAATAAATGTTATTGATTATATTATTAGTTTTTTCTTAATAATCCAAATCCAATAAACTAACATCCTAAGTCATTTGATGAATCTTGAACAGTATGTAGAGACATACATAGATGAATGTTCGAGATCAGCTTAAAAGATCTATAGTATAAGGATAAAGTTGGATACCTTATCATGGTAACACTGTGGATATGACTCACTTTGTATTTGATAGAAACACACTGATGCAATTCGTTCGTGTAGATGACATGCGAGTGAGGGTATCCAATGCAATGAGTTTGTATAAGATCGAGAACTGGAAACATAATTACACAAGATAGAATTGGCTCCTTTCCTACTTTAGGGTAAGCAGATGAGTGTTCCCTTAAATGCTGTCTCTGAAACTTGAACAAACACTACAACAAATAGGGCTTTTAATAGTCTGTCCTCATAGCCCATTTTAAATTGGGCTATTGAAAAGATATATAAAAAAAAGGAAAATAGAAAGAGGGAAAAAAAATCCCACCCAAATTACTTTTCCCAAATTTTATCTTCTCTTTTCCCCTCACACACGATTGAACCTCTCTTTCGACTACCCTCACGACAGAACCTCTCTTTTGACTACCCTCATGCCTAACCTCTCCCAGCTGCCCTCACGAATGTCGTTCAACTCTTTTGCGACGATACCCATCTCACGCGATGGCCTCTCACAATGTCCCAAACTATCACGCGACGACCTCTCACGAGCAAATCCATCACGCGACCAAACCCATCTCTGAAAGCTATTCAAACGACGACGATGGTGATATTGGAATTACAATGATGATTTCTCATCTCAAACGAAAAGAAGAGCGATTTGGTATTCAAGGACGACAACGTCCACCCTCTCACGATGATTTCTCATCTCTGTCCGTTGTCACTCTGCTAGTCGGTGCTCTGTTCATCAGATTGACCCGAGGAAGGTATAGGCAGTTCCTATTCTTTTTCTTTGAAGTCTCTCTGCTTCGTGTCTCTGTCAACTCACCATTGTCCACATGGGTAAAGTTGAACTTTTTTTTATCGTAATTTTGATATGGTTTGTGCTTGAAAGATTCTGCTAATGCCTTTTGTTCGAGTGGGTAATATGGAAAGTTGTTGAATCTTGATGAACTTTGAGTATAATATGCAACTTGAGATTGGATCAGAACTGTAATAAAAGTACTAATTAATTTTTTAAAAGTTTGAGTTTAAAAGTGTAAAATCAAAGTGGAACTAATTTTTAAATAATTAAAGACTGATTCTAAACGCGATGGATAAGTATAATAATTAATTACCAGTGTCATAGCCAAAAAGAAAGCCACCAATTCTTGCAGAATAGGCAAGACGAAGAACATATGGATTTTTCCAAGCCAAAGAAAAACAATCTCTAAAAGTTGAAGAACTTTCATCAGTATTGCTTCCCCCATGAATTTCTCCCTCCACTATCATTCTCTCTAAAAGAAAAAGCTACCAAAAAAGAAAAGAAATCTCTGTGAGGTTTTTAGCAAAATGGATGAGCAAACAGAGAAGATCAACACATTTGAGAAAATTCTGGAAATCGGTTTTTGTTTTTGCTGATAGAAAAAAATGGTAGGGAAAAGAAGTGAATAAATAAGAGAGAGAGCTAAGAAATTGGGATAATGGGTGTTGAATATAAGTCAACTAATGGGACAATTTTAAGTCTCAGTTTAAGACAAAACATCATGATATATCTGAAACAACATTCAACATTCTTTTATTTGTATATAATCTTTTCTTTTTCTTTTACTTAAAGTTAGACCCTTAAATTATTCATATAAGTTTGAAAGATGGACTTTCATTGCTTGATAGATTCAAGTCTAATGGGTGCAATTTTTACGCTTTAAAAGTTTTAGTGGATGTAATTGCAATTATGCTACTAAACAGATCACACTGATGAAAAAAATTAATTTTGAAAAACAAAATTTAAAGTATAATATAAGACTAATGTGGAATAAATATTTTATGGGGAGAAATGGTTATTAATATTAAGGAAGTCTTTAATTTTTTTTTTAATTGTAGTTTTGGAGGTGTAGTGGTTTTTTTTTAATATGTTGTTTTCAACTATCACTACAATAAATTTGTCTTTTAATGTCGGTTTAAAAGCGACATTAATGAACTTTAGTGTCGGTTGACAACTAGCGTTATTAAAGGCCTTTAAAGTCGTTTTTTATGTCGGTTTAAAAATGACATCAAATGCCTCATTAATGTCATTTTTAAACCGACATTTTTATGGTGTTATTGAGGATCTTTAGTGTCGGTTGGCCTTAAAACCGACATTAAAGAGGCCAACAATGTCAATTTAAAAACGACATTAAAGCCTTGGTTTTTAGTCAATTTTTACAAATTTATTTTTATTTAATTGTTGCATTATTGTCCATTTTTATAAACCGACATAGGATATGTAGATAAATATTTTTTTTCACTCCAACAAATCAATAAATTTAATATTCATTTAGAAACTATAATATTTATCTTTTACATGTGTATGCACAAAATGAAATCTTAATATTGTGTTTATGTATATATTTTACAAGAGTATATGAAACAAGATCCTAATACAATACTTAAATAAGAAATCATGAACACCTTCTCAATCTTCAACCTTCAATGATCGTCTGGCTGTCTACACAATCACTTAGCTTTCAACCTGATACGACTTCAATCATTCTACAAACAATATTAAAATATACCATTTGATTTTTAGAATTCTAACAAGGCAACTTTGAAAAAAAATGTGGCATCATAGCAACTTCAATGCACTAAATATGTTCTGGTAATCCATAAAAGTGAGATAAGTGTTGGTGTAGGTGATTTGATAAATTAATCAGGGACAAGTTAGAAAATGGTAATTTAAGAGAGTATAACCATAAATTTTGTCAATGAGAATACTTCATTATACTTATGGCAGTAAAGTATATTGCTCTGGAAAACTTTAAATTTGAATGTATTGTAAAGAGAATATAAAAACAACAAAATTAAATATACGTACACTTAGTGAATATCAAAGTGGAAAGTATAATTAGAGCCTGGTGACGGATAAAGTAGAAGCTTTCACCGAACATATAGAGATTTTAAATACATGACACTCTTTAGCTTTAGTATCTAAAAAGTCCCAAACACATATAATTCATATTCTCTAAATCCCAACTTCAAACAATGAACAATTTAGTTCAAAAAATCCTACAATTAAAGTTCATAATATCTCAACCTCACAAGGCAAAATTCACAAATAAAAGTGATAGAGTACAAAAAAAAATTATATATATATATATATATACACACACCGTAATTTTGGAGCCAATGGAGTTAGATTCTCCTTTTTATGTGAAGAGAAATAAGAATGTTAGATAGAGAAAAGCAAGGGAAGAGTTAGTAATTTTCATTTTTTCCATCTGATATTAAAGGTTAGATTTCTTCTAGTGTATTGTTATATGGAAGTATTTTATGGATATACAAGTATTGGTTTGTGTGTTTATTGAAATTTTATATATAAATACCTATAGAATGAATCGAAAGTGTTAATTGTTGTTATGGATGAACACATTTTTACCTATATTATCGAAGTCTATTATGTTTCTTATTAGGTTTTTGAAGGGACGGGTGGTCCAATATGTGATGTAAGAGTGTTTCCAAGGATGTGTGTAGTGTTAGTAATTTCCTAATATTAATGAGTTTTCCAAAGAAAATGAAGAAGACAGGAACAGAAGCACCGTGGATACAAGCTCCAATTGAACCAATACTCATTAGAACATAATCTTAAAAACCAGCAAATGCAAATAACATATAAAATGCTACTTTTTTTTTTTTTCTTGTTTCTTCTTCTTCATCATCTTTTTCCCATATTTTTCTTCATCGTCATCTCCTTCCATCATTCTTCCTTTTTTTTCTTATTATGTTCTTCGTTTTCTTCTTCACGATGTTCATGATACGAAATTAAAGATCCATGGTTCCTCATTTCTTCCCCCTTTTGAAAATTGATAAATTAGAGAAAAATGGAGAGAGTGAATTGATAAAGAAGAGGAAGATTTTTCTCTTTTTTTCTTGTTAGTATTAAATAAAAGCTAATTTTGTATTATAAGAGCTGGTTGGGAGGTGGATAGGGAGAGGGGAGTTAGATGAGTGTGTTAAATGCTCTTTTTTGATATAATTATATATTGTGTCTGAAGAAGAAGACATCAATATCTTGTGATGGGCAGGTTGTTGTTGTAGTTGTTATAAATGTTAAGTTGTTGTTGTGAGATGAGAAGATCCAACTGCGTGTGTGTCTTTTTAAAGTTTAAAATCAAATCAATATCCTTTCCATTGTAAACACCCTAATAATATTCAAAATTAAATTTTCTCACGTGGGTAAAGGAATTTCTTTTATTACATACATGAAATATAACTTTTTCTTTCTTTTATTAGGTATGCAAAGCTGCACCTATTCTAGGAGACATTAAAGTTGGGCAATATATAATAACTCTCAGAAAGAGGATTTTCTTGATTTGACACTAAAACCGATATTGTGCTTAAGGGCGTGGTATGTTTTTTCTCATTTTCTTGATTTGTATTGCCTTCTGGTTTCTACAATAACCATATAGATTTTTTCAATTACATGGTATGGCAATTAACCTTTTGAGATTAGGTGCTTGTGAGATCCATGTGGAAAGATGTAGCCTCAATTATATATAAAGGTAGTTAGGAATGAGGCATCAAACTATAATAAAAAAACCTAATTATTAGCATTCATTCTAAGGTCTATGGATATCAACCAAGAATAATATTTAGCAAGAAAACTTAGAAATAATAACAAACAAACCAATTCACAAAATCTTTTAAAGCCACTAGTATAAAACCATAAACCTTTTTCTATTGGTGGCATTGTGAACATGAGATTGTATAAACAAACAAATATATGTCCTATGGTTTGGTTAAGCCTTGTTTGGTTTGGTCTATTTTGCTTATGGTTGTAAATATCACTATGGCTTCTCTTTGAGGTTTAATAATTATATAACATGGTCATGTTGTGGTCCCAATTATTTCTTTTAAAGAAGGGTCTTTTTGCTCTTTGTTCTCGTTTCTTCCTTGACTTCCTTTGATATTTTCTTTTCTCAAATAGTGCTTATTGACCAAGTCATTAACTATTGAACTGATCATTCGATTAAGATAACCAACTTCTCGAAAATGTTCAACAAAGATTGAGTACATCTAAATCGGTATGAAAGTAACTAACCATTAATATTCAGTTAACTATTAATATATATTTAACTAAATTAAATTTATTTTATAGTGCTATTAGTGAGTATATGGAAGGAGCATGGAATTTTATGCAAGAAATTAAGAAAAAGAAGCCAAATCGCAATAAATTTTTGTGTCCATGTAAAAATTGTAGAAACATGAGACATTGTGATTTTGAAATCATATATGAGCACTTGGTCATTAAGGAAATGGCTACATATAACTTTTAGTATGATCATGGAGAAGTATGTGAAGAAGATGAAGTTGAGAATGATGTTGATGATAGGTTTATGTTTGAAGCAACAAATTTCTATGAGAGCACATATATGGAAGAAAAGTACACCATTCATGACCATTCTTCATCAAGGAAGGAAAAAAATTATCAAAAGGTTGAAGAGGCAAATACGTCATTGTATGGTAGTTGTACAAAGTAATAAAGATGTCAGTAGTTGTAGCATTGTATAAACTGAAAACTTGTAACGGTTGGTCACATATAAGCTTCACTAGCCTTTTGGGGCTTTTGCATGATATGCTCCCAATGGACAATATTATTTCAAGATATATTTATGAAGTTATAAAATTGTTTAAGGAATTTGATTTAGGTTACCAAAAAATTCATGCATGTGTTAAATCAAATCAAACAAGGTGTGCCCCCAAAGGTATTGAGATACTTTCCTATCATTCCATGACTTAAATGGATGTTTAAAATAAATGAAGTTAGTGAAAGTTTACGTTGGCATTGGAGCCATAAAAGTACTGATAGAAAGATTAGACATCCAATTGACTTTGTTGTATGGGAAACAATTGATAAAAAATGGCTCGAGTTTTCTATGGATCCACGTAATCTTAGGCTAGGCCCTGCTACAGATGGGTTTAACCCATTCTCCAATTTAAGTAGTCGATATAGTTGTTGGTCAGTCATGCTTGTTACTTACAATATTCCTCCTTGGTTATGCATGAAAAAGGAAAACATAATCTTGACATTGTTGATTCCTGGTCCTAGACAACTCGAAAATGATATTGATGTATATTTACAACCTTTATGGAAGATTTACAACATCTATGGAAAGGAATACAAGTTTATGATATTGTAGGTGACACACATTTTAATTTGAGATCAATTCTTATGTAGACTATAAATGATTTTCCAGCATATGGAAATCTTGCCGGATGCACTATAAAAGGTAAATATGCATGCCTAACATGTGGAGATAGTACTCATTCTTATTGGTTGAAACATAGTAAAAAGTTTGCATATACGGGTCATAGACGATTCTTGTCAAGGGCTCATCCATATCGAAGAAAAAAGGCATGGTTTAATGGTAGAATAGAAGAAGAGTTACCTCCCAAAATAGCTACAAGTAGTTCAATTTATGCCCAACTTGAAAATTTTGATAATTGTTGGAGAAAACATGAAAAGACTAAGAGCAAAAGTTATAGAGATCATCCAATCAAAGGTGGAAGAAGTGATCGACTTTTTCTTTGATCCACCATACTGGAAGGTAAACGAACTTGAAGTTTATGATCTATCTTATTACATTTTATATTATTATGGTTCGAACTACGTCCCAAACAATTTAAAACTTTGATTGTCTAGGAATTATCAATACGCCACAACTTGGATGTCATGCATGTGAAGAAGAATGTATGTGAGAGTTTTATAGGTACATTATTAAATATAAATGGAAAGTCAAAAGATGAAATTAATGCAAGAAAAGAATTATAACTTTTGAAAATTCGTCCAGACCTGTATCCTCAAGACACATTGTCAATGTACGAGAAGAAATTATTTTGGTCAATGTTGTACAAGCTGAAGTTGCCTGATAGATATAGTTCAAACATTTCAAAGTGTGTATCATTAAATGAATGCAAAGTGATGGAGTTGAAGTCGCATGATTATCATGTGTTGATGCAACAACTTTTATCTGTGGTGTTTAAAGGTTTGCTCCCAAGAAGTCCAAGGCATGCAATATACAGGCTATGCTCATATTTCAATAGACTTTGCCAACATATAATTGATAAAGAGGTTATGTTGGATCTTAACAAAGAAGTGGTGGACATTTTATGTCTTTTTTAAAGGTACTTTTCTCTGTCATTTTTTGATATAATGACACATTTGGTAATTTGGTAATTCATTTGGTTCGTAAAGCCTACATATGTGGACCGGTTCAATTTTGTTGGATGTACCCATTTGAAAGGTACATCTCTTTGATCTAATGATAATTATGGTTTTTTGTGTACTAATGAAAATTTATTTTATATATATAAAGGTATTGAAAGATTATGTACGAAATAAAGCACGACCAGAAGGGTGCATTGCATAATGTTCCTTAGCTGATGAATATGTTGACTTTTCAAACAAGTATTTTAAACAATCAGTTAAGGTAGTGAATAGTCAACAACGAAATGAAGAATACCAAAACAATGTCATCTTAGAGGATCATCCTATATCTTCTAAAACTTCAATTGAACTATCTGATGATGTACTTGAGAATGCACATCGATGTGTCTTATTCAACACATCGGAGGTGGAACCATTTATAGAGTGAGATATAACCCTAAACAATATTACATATTATAATTTATGTCTATTATTTAATTATAGTTTGTTTGGACAGGATGCATATGAATGAACTTATGGTCTTAGATAGGAGACTAGTAAAAGATTCCAATCTACTTTGGAAGATTTATACAGAACAATTCCCATTGTGATTGAAATCTAAGGTCATACTAACTAATTTGTAAACATCGTATTAAACAATGGATATATAAAATCGCAAGATACTTTAACTAACAATTAGATATGTTTATTCTTATCAAATTGAAATAGATTCATCTGTTGAAGGTTACTTTCACTTGTTAAAATGACTTACAAATAGACCAAGAAAAAATGCAATGTCTTATACTGGATACATCATAAATGGAATGTAAAGTCCAAGGCCAATGCATAAAAACATAATCTCAACCCTCAACAAAAAGATGTCTAAGTATAAACTTTTTTAAACCCTCCTTAAGAAAATGTATGAGTGTCTCGACAACTTGTGCATTCATTAGTTGTCCATCCTTCCTTTTGTGTGCTTTAGACCATAATGCAACACTTGTGACCGAATTTGGATCTGAACTACTTTTTCTCTTCAAAATGAGATTTATACAATGAAACCACATACGCGATATGGAAGCAAAATTTAAGTACAGTAATAAAATTTACCATCTCTTCAGCCAAACGAGTAATCCTTTTCTACTACATGTATGTGGGAGTTGTTTTTTCTTCATAGCTTTGTACTTTTCACATTTCATCTTGTCAAATAAAAGACATTCAATATTTATACAAATTAATAATAGAAAAATGTAAGTGTATATGTTTTGATGTAGACATTTAAATACTATGAAGTTTGCACTAGTCTTCTCACTCACAAAGTCCATCCAATCATCTACAAATTGTAAATTATCAGGCATCAGCTTCAAAATTGCATCCTTTGTTGGGACATCTCGAATCTATTTTACTAAATGAGACTTTTTCAGCCCTTCATAATCTACCCATCTTTTGGAAGAATTTTTTTTGCCAATCTTCCACATTGTACCTTGACTAAAATATAAAATTGTTAGAAATCAAGCGTAATGAACTTATTAGAGAAAAAGAAATGGGCCTTCTATCAAAGCTATGTAAGGAAAATAAAGTATCTTAATACCTAGATAGATTTCCATAACACTTCTTTCAATCTTATTGGTAGTTTTAGCCAATTCTCAAGATTCACTGGTATAACCTATCTCACTAGTGGTCCAAGAAAAGAAGTCAATCCTACCGATTCATCACAAATGCTATTGCAAGTATGCTTAAACGAATAAATATTCCTCAAACTTGTCCAATGTCTTCTCCATCGGTAAATTTATTTGTAATAGGATGAAATTTGTTTATGATGTCATTATTTTCTTATTCTAGTATCCCATATTTATCTTTTGATAGAGTATCAATAATAACACTCAAATTAAGTGTAAGTTATTAGATTGGTATGGCTCAAAAGAGATTGTTGCAGAAGAAAGATGGTATTCTAATGGTCCAGCTGATTTGATTCATCATGTTCCTATTGGTCCACATGCAGTTAAAGTATGAGTTGATTTAGCAAAGAAACCAAACGCATACTTGTGGAGGCCAACATCAGAAATGACATATATTGAAGAAGCTTTGGGAAGTACAGTTGCATGGTCATCTGATAAAGTGACTATTGATATATTATCTATTTCTAATATTTTTTATCTACATTTGTTAAAGATTTTCTATACTTGTTTAATTAATATCCACTATTATTAGTGTCTACATAATCATACATTGATATATGTTTTTATTGAATGAAATGGTGTCTTATTATAGCTCTAATGAAAAATGCTATCAAATATTTTTATAACAACGTATATAAGCTATATCTTCATACTCTACAATAGCACACTTTATAGCTTTGAAAAGACGCTATAAAAAGTCCCAGACTTTTAATAACATGGGTTGTCATGACTTTCAAAAAAGGCTATAAAAAGTATTATAGCCTTTTTCGTTAAATATCGTATGTGTTATTTATTGTAGTGAAAGGACCCTACTCTCTCTATGACACGAGAAAGGTTTATGTTTATTGGTTGGACCATAAACAGGTTGTTCATTAGAGGAGCGCTAGTATTTAAGGACTAGAGGTAACCCAGGTGTAAAACGATAATTTGACCCAGCTGGTATTACGAACACTTGTGAATGACTAACTTACTGTTATTGGTCTACATCCATGGATACAGAAATATATCTACAGTAAGAAGAGTTCAACTGTGAGTCTTTAGTGGAGTGTACACACAATTAATGAATATTGCTTAATGTGGTTAATGAGTTTAGCCAATAAATCTCATATCGTTGTAGCTTCTAATCTCTAGGTCCATTAGGTCCCCTTCCTAGCTCATAAAGGGTAATGAGATTTATTTATATTGGTTTTAATTTGAAATGTTCAAATTTACTTTGAGAATTAGTATAATGTATAGTGATACATTATAATATAAAGTTTATAGTTTAATAAAACTTTATTATATAAATTTAATCTTGGATATTATTCAAAATTAATTTGTGAGAAATAAAATATGTGAATGAGTTCAAATATTAATTTAATGTGAATTAGATTCATATTAAAATTATTAGTTATGAGATAAATTTATAATTGAATATGATTTAAATTTAATTTAAGTTAAATATAAGATATTTAATTTAGCTATTAATTAACTGAAGAATTAATTAATAGTTTAGTTTATTTAATTAAATTTGATTTAATTAAATTAATTTGAAACTATAAGATATTGGAGAGATATTCATTAAATATGATTTAAATTAAATATGATTTAATTAATTATTAATTGATTAATTAATTAGTTGTTTGAAACTTTTATTAATTTAATATTTTTTAAATTAATAAAATCTCATGAGTCTCTCCAACTCCCTCAAGGAAATGGAGTTATAGATATGCAGAAGAAAATAGTTTTTCTTCAACCTATGCTTTTACCTCTCTGCAAATAGTATCTCTCAAAACCTTTTTCCATTCCAATTGGTTCCCAAATACCAATCCCATCCTTGAGGATAAAAAGGTCTCTGATGGGTGGTGTCCCCATTTTGGAGTTTTAGTAGATTCAGAGGTGTCAAATTACGTGAGTTTTTCATTCTCTATATTTTTTAATTTAAAAGCATGCTTAGCGTCTTAGAATTTTATTTTTAAATATTGCCAATGTATTAGTATTTTGAGATTCCCAAATTAAATTGAGGAATGGTTCTGTAAAATTTCCCGCTGCCAAGGGCTTTAATCCCTTCAATTTTGAGGTATTGCTACGAGTTTTGTTCCATTATTCTATCTAAAAGGCTATAATAATTTATATTGTAACGACCCAATCTTTCTCAAACTTAATCGAGGTTGTTACTGATTACAAGACTCATTCTTAACATAAAAACTGGGTAAGATTAAATAAATTTTTTCATAACGACAAAGAAAGTTTATAAAAGGTTCGGGCCCTAATTAAAACAAAGTTCGAAAGTTCAATTTAAATATCAAAGGAAAGTTAAATCGCAAAAAGAAAACCCCTAACAATCTCAACTACTAAGGAAAAATCCATAAAACATAATTCGGAAGCATTTGAGAAACTTTTCCCCTATGGCAATCACGGCTCCTTCTAGTCCCTTGTCGGTCTGCCTCCTTTGTTATCTTTGCCTGAAGAATGAAAACATAAAAGGGTAAGTATAAACATATCCAGTAAGAGACCCACTACTGATCCCGTTAGGGAAAAATTTAAAACTGTTAACTTCCTATTTTGGGTGTCCTACACGTTATCAGTCTTGTGATCCCGTAGGAAACACACATAATCAGTCTAATGCCTTGCTGGACATATATCAGTCTAATGTTCTGCAGGAAGCACATATCAGTCTAGTGCTCCCGAAGGATGCACAACAGGTGGTAATCCCGTAGGACACCTGCAAGGCACACTACCCAATGGACCAAGCTAACAATTTTCCCTTAGTCCGTTCTAACATTTAATCAGTCCATTCCCCTTTACGATTCAACCACCTCAATATGTAAACATTTCAGTTTCACGCACTTACATTCATCTTACTCAATTCTCGGTTCGCAAGTACCCTGCCTATACATTAATATACTAAACACGCATCCCAGGCATTGATCATCATGTTCACATAAGCATAATAAACGGCCATGCCCTACTTTTGTCATCACATCAACATCTACACATATTTCAGTCAACCATATTATACATTCATCATCATGTCCACTTCAAATACATATATATCTGACGACTATTCTCAGTTTAGAGGTATCCCTACAGTCAATATATTTCGAGACTAATGAAATTCAGAGATACTCATGCAATCAACATCTTTAAATTCTATTATGGAGACCGATAGTAGAAACCCCTTACCTTAACGTTATCTAAGCTTCTTGATTGAACTAAAGTCCAATGAACCAACCTAAACATTATGATAAGAAAATCAAACACCTTCACAAGCAAACTCTTTGATTCAATCAATTCACCCAATGTGAATTTCAGTAACTTACCCAAGTAGATGGAGAATTAAGCTCCAACCAATCTGTCGTACTCCAAGAATTTGAACATCATCCCCAACAACACCTACAATAACCAATATAGAATCAATCGATTAATTCGACATTTCATTCCTAAGGGAAAAACACATCATAGATCCATAATCCACGATAATTATTTACCACTAAAACCTACTGCAGAGGAAAATCGTGAACAGTCGAAGGTGAACCGTGCGACAGCTTCACGAACTTAAATGGACAGCAACACAGACGATCTATGGATGAAGGATAACTCAAAATGGACGAAGACAAGATGATGCGATGATTCTTCATTGACTACAGTGGCTCGAGATGCGGCTGCTGAAAACTGGAAGGTTTCAGCTTCGACGATAAGTGAAGACCAAATGTCAATGACATACAGCTACCGGTGTTGCGACGGTGGTTGAGTTTTCGTCAAACAGAAAGAGAAGGGGAAAGGGGTGGCTGCGATGACTGGGTAGGGTAGAAGGAAGAAAAAAAAGAAGAGGTGTAGGGGCACGTGGGAGAAGGGAAAATATTTTTCCCTTTTTCCCTTTTTTCTTATAAAATAATAATAATAATAATAATAATAATAATATATTATTATCATATTCTTTCCAATCTCCTTTTTCCTCCATAACTACTTTTCTTTCTCAATATAAAATTTTTCTTTTCCACCCTAAGTGTACTAATTTAATACTTAATAATTTAAAATCTTCAAGTAATAAGGAATAGTAATTAAAAATAAATACCTTAGGGCTCGGGATGTTATATATATTTCTTCAAGTTATCAAGTATTCTGGACACGAATTGATAAACCATCCAACCAGCGATATCATCAAGGAGGTCCTAAAAACCATTGTGTGGCCATGCGCAGATTTAAAAAAGATGCCAACAAGGAGGCTTCAACTAAACCCACATCAGATAACTACTAAAGCCAATGTGTGGCTGTTCTTTGTGAAGAAGAAAAATCCTCCCAACATGACACTATAACATTGTTCCTTTTGAGTACGCCATGCTCCTTTACTACATGACCACTAAGTAGACGTTTGACTTGGGCACAGTCATTCAAGGGGCCTTCCTCGTCTAGATGGAGAGCCCTAAAGGCGCCAAGTCTTTCCCATCTACTGTGGAGAAACTCTACCTCAATTATATACTTTCCCTCACCTGGTTCCCATAAACACACATGTCAGATGGGCGATGCAGTCAGGCAACACTCAACAGGTGCTTGATAAAATGTGGTTTCCATCAATCAAACGAGTGTCCTAGAGTTAATTCCACTCAACAATGCCTACACTCAGCTGGTTGACAATATAGACATAGTGAAAAGATAAAGTACAGTGTTGTGCACACTTTTCTACTATTAAGAAACAAAGATAATGTGACTTGAGATATAGTGTTGTTGCCTATAATGTATTGTATGTGCATAATTAGTTCCCTATAATGTGTCATTGATTCAAGATCATTGCATGTAAAATGATTCTCATGAATCTCTGCATCTTACAAGTGGACATGATCGTTGCATGCAAAATGCTCTCAAAGTCCTCATCACATACTTCTAAGTCCTCATTATACAAGTTTTCCTATTGCTTACACAAGAGTAAGTGAAGCAATAGGTTTTCCTGGATGATCCAAAGTCGAACACAGGGAATTGATATCAAAGCCTAGTTCTAGAATCTACTTATCAATTAGGTGATATAAAAGAATTCTATACAGTATGAAAGAATGTGATTAAGTTGTACATACTTGTGTACACTTAAAGAATCTGTAAAGATAATTTAATGAGATGGTTGAGATGGTAAATGCGTGAACTAACTTGTGCTAGAGAAAAGGGTGAAGGAATGTCAAGTGCTACCAGGCGATTAAGTTATATGAAAGTCTTGATATGATACCACTTGCTCAACTAGTTTATGATTAAGACGTGATCCTCTCCGAGTCATTAAACGTCATACTTCGTCTCCTTTTGAGATCCAAATGACTAAGTCTAAATTAAACAAGGTATCTCTAGAAGGGTTCACTTATAAAGCTTATAGAGCTTCGCTTTTAAGAGCAATAACCTCTCTACGCCTAACACCCACACTTGTTCTTCTATCGAAATACAAATGATGGAAGTTATCTCACCAAGGTAAAGTTTGTCTTCAAACACTCTCTTATGCACGTTAATCATATCCTTGCTACTTGTCCTTTCAGGTAGTTCCGATATACATTGGCTAAGTGATGAAAATAACTCAGTTAACACGATAAGAATTATAAGTAAAGCTTCTGATCAATAATCTATCATAAATCCTAAACTACAAATAACACGAGGACAAGGGAATAGTAGAAATGTAGATAAATTGAAAAGTTTAGAAATATACATTGTATTAAAGAATATAGGCATTCAGCCACTGTACAATATGAACAACATATTGGGATTTATGTCCTAAAACTCGTAGAATGTAAATATAATTCATTGACTGTTATTAAAAAAAGTGTTATTATTGTAATAATTGTTATTGATTGAATTATTAGTTCTGTCTTAATAACCTAAATCCAATAAACTAACATCCTAAGATGCTTAATGAGTCTTGAATAGTATGTAAAAACATACAAGGATCACTATTTGAGATCAGCTTAAAGGTTCTATAGTATAGGGATAATGTTGGGTACCTTATCCTGGTAACACAATGAATACGACTCACTTTGTATTTGATATAAATGCATAGATTCAACGAATTAGTATAATTGACATGCGAGTGAGGAGATCCTATGCAAGCATAAGATCGGACCGCAAAATAGTAACCACAAGATGTAACTCCGTTAACTAGTTAGATTTCTATTTCACTAGGATGACCTAGGTAACTTAGTCTTAATCTTTAGTGTATTATGAACTCATGTTCGCGAGAGATTGTCCTTTGATTTTTACAGATGAGAGTAGTCAGATCATCGACTCAATAAGCTTATCATTTTGGGGACAAGATCGAGTGGGGAGCTAGAAACATAATTACACAAGATGAAATTCACTCCTTTTCTACTTTAGGGTAAGTAGATAAGTGTTCCCTTAAATGGTGCTCCAAGTCTTGAATAAAGGGTCGTACCCACTCTATGGCACGAGAGGGGTTTCTGTTGATTGGTAAGACCATAAACAAGTTGTTCATTAGAGGAGCACTAGTATTTTAAGGATTAGAGGTAACCTAAGGGTAAAACGATAAATTGACCCAGCTGGTATTACAAACACTCGTGAAGGATTAACTTACTGTTATTGGTCTATATTCGTGGACACAGAAATATATCTATAATGAGAAGAGTTCAGCTGTGAGTCTTTAGTGGAGTGTACACACAGTTAACGAATATTGATTAATGTGGTTAATGAG
>JBBPDI010000005.1:5185085-5208638 GCA_037974545.1 Cucumis variabilis
ATGTATTGAATGAGCCACTAGAGTAAGAGTCAAGCAGCAAGGGACAAGATGGCCAATATCAAAAGAAAATTTGAAGAGTAGAATGCTAAAAATAAAAGAAATCATAGCCATATTCATAACTTAAAATCCAACCCTTCTAGACTGATAGCTCCGTCAAAAGTAAGATCTAATCTAATAACCTCTATTTCAATCAGGACATCAAGTAAACATCAATGAAACATTGGTCAGAAGTTCAATAGCATTAAACGCTAACATGTTAGAATGGTCCATGCATAAATAGAACAAAGAAACAGATTTCATTTATGATAATCAAATAGAGAATTAGAAACCAAGTTGGGCTCTTAACTTTCATCCGCGAGCTTGAGATTGCCCTCCAAGGATTTCCTCAATCAACCAATCATTTGCAAGCTCTCAATTCTTCCTCTTATCTAGAAGTTGGCTCTTGTTTGTCTTCGTCGTGACCCTAGTCATGTTAGCTTTAGATCTTCAATCAAATCGAGTATTTTGATGTTAATAAACTTCAGTTAGTTGTACTAATAATGATTTTTAGAGTTTCAAAAGTATTAACATAGAGCTCCAAAAGGCGATTCTAATGCATTCTATGTGAGACCCGTGCCTCAAAAGAAGGAGCAAAACTCTGTCTTGCTTGACCGAGAGGAAAGATGAAATGCTTTTTGTGTAAGGATCTCTGGTAGATGCGTGGAATCCCAGGCAAGCTTGAAGACAGAAGTGTGATATTGGGGCCATCTCGGTGCTTGTTCGACCGAGATGAAGAATAAAAGGCTTATGAAGTTAAGAATTGAGGCGATATCAGGACCTTGTTCAACCATGATTGAAAGCTTAATTAAAGTGCACTTGGACCATTCCAGAGCTGTGTTTGGCCAAGACTGGAGGCAACGGAAGTAGGCATTTTGATGCCAAAAAAAGTTAAGTGTTTTGTTGTAATGCAATAAGAGAGAGTCGGTGAAGATACAATTAGCATTTCAATGGAATATCTAATCTTGAGTTGATAGCTGGCTACGAGTTGAGTTTAATTTAGATGCATATCCTGATGAATTATAGGTTGACGTGTGTAAACTGTAAGTAGGACGTGGCAAGCTAACAGAGGGTTAAGTGATGATGTAATGATCCAACTCTTTATACTAAGTTGAGGTCATTACTACTAAAATAAATAAAGAATTTTGTATCAGAAATAAAAGAAGACACCAAATTTGTCGTTGAAAAATTCAAATACTCATTTGTAAATTGTAAAGAAAGTACGTAGAGATAAAGTAGTAGATAAAATGCTAGTCTGGGCCCTATTTAATTTTAAAAGATAATAACATAAAAGTAAAATAAAAGTTTGATAAATTTAAATAAAATACCAATAGTCAAAATACTATAAACATAAGGCAGAACCAACATAAAATTTTCCACATGGGAGACACAGTCACTTCTTGTCATTCGCTCGCTTTCGTCTACCTCTACCTTTACATTTGCCTGAAAAATGAAACATGGAAAAGAGGGTGAGTATAACCATATACTCATTAAGGACCCACTACTAGTCCTGCTAGGTGTTTGTTATCTTCTCATTAGGGTTTTGTAAGAAATTTCTCCATAACTATCATGCTCCTGAATACACGTTATCTAGGGATCCCGTAGGAATATATCTTGTCTTCAGTGAACCCAAAGGAAAGATCTAAGAGAAACTAGTCTTTGGTGAACCCGAGGAAACACCTAAGAGAATCAGACTGTAAGTGACCTCATCAGACCACTCATAAAATATATCATGATAGGCTGGTGGTCTCGTTGAACACACACAGTCAAACAATTAATTACCTAGGCTATATACTTATCAATGAAAAAGGTTGAAACCAATTCAACTTTTGAGGTACAATTCCAGAGATAAATACTTCAAAAGGTTTTAGCCAATTGACCCTAAGGGAAATCCACTTTAGATAATTAATTTCATCTAAAATTTATTTACTTGAACCAGTAATTAAACTTGATGGATGCACCGACTTACAAAAAAGTGTCCCAAAATGGCTGAGGAAAAGAGAAAGAACTTAGGCTTGACTAAAGGTTGCTATGGCTTGCTTTTGTCTGGAAGGGAGAAGGATCGACTTGGATACATCATGGGCAACGACTCGAACCTAAGACAAAGCTCAAATGAACGAAAAAAGAGTCACGTGCTTCTCGAACCTAGGGAGTTTGACTTGCGACAATAGCTTGAAGAGAACGACGAATAAAGGTGGAGACGTTGATGGCAACAGACGAAGAGTTGCGTCACTTCAAATGGAGGAGGAACGCGGCCACTTGTTGAAAATGAAGAACGCGATGTTAAAGCGGCTGGCTTCGGGCAGAAAAAGAGAGATGGAGGTAACAAGGAAGTGGATCGGCAGTCAGACAACGAAATGAATCACTGCAAGTGTGTATGCGACAATGATCAGAGAAGAAAAAGGGTGAAGATGACATTTAGGGTTTCTTGAAGAAGAAGAAGAAGAATGTTTCTTTCCACGCAAACAAAGATGACCTTAATATAATATTAATAATATTATTATTATACTTTTTTTCCCTTAAATAGTTTCCTTTTTCTTTTTCTTTTTACTCTTCAAAACAACCAATCAACCTATTCTCTCTCCTCATTACATTCCTATCAAATTTTCTCTTTTATCTCTTTTCTCAAAATATAACAATTTATTATTATATTATTTCTAATAATATAATTATTCTTAATCTTTCCTAACTTAAATAATTATAGTTATAATTATAATTATAATTATACATACATACATACATGTATAATTAACCAATATCCTTAAATCTTACCAATTATCTAAAAAAACACCCAAATAATTTCAACATAAATAAATTAATCGAAGATAATTAAATTTAAATTTACCTTTATTTTTGGGGTGTTATAGATGACTAAGTAGATTAAAAGAATTAACATAAATAAGAGATAAAAGGAAAGGAGTGTTATTATGAGATTTTGTTATAATCTCATGATATGAGAAGTAAATATGATTAGTGATTCATGAATCTAGTATCCAGGTTGAAGTATCATATTCCGCTAAGCATGTTTCAACAGCTAGTAAATCATATTTATCTCATGCTTCCTTCTCAACTTTCTTCTCAACAAGGTACTTTGGACAATTTCTCATCCAATGCCCATTCTGGTTGCAGTGGTAACATTTATCTTTAGCAACTTTTTTTTTTCTTACTCTTCTTGGAAGTTTTCCCCTTTCCCTTCGTCATTTGTGAAGGTCTAACTTTAGTCTTAAAGGACGATCCTCCTACTAACTCTTTCTCTGTCGTAGCAACATTTACTTCCACTTCCTTTCCTTTACCCATCGTAAGGTTTTGAAATTGTTGGAGCTCATTTAAAAGAGTGGTAAGAGTGAACTCTATTTTATTCAGAGATGCGTTCGTTTCAAATGGCACAAAACTCTTCAGAAGAGATTGTAAAATAAAGCTCACTTGATTTGCTTCATCGATGGGATTGCTATCTATTTCAACAATATTGAAGTGCATCATCATGTCTAGGATATGTTCTCTAACTAAGGTTCTTTCCTTCATTTGCTTGATGTAAATATGCTTAATTTCTTCGTGCCTTAAGGAGCATGACAATTGCCCAAACATCTTCCTTAATGAATCCATAATCTCTTTAGTCGTGGCTAATGATTCATGTTTCTTTGCCAAAACATCAGGTATGCTGAGAAGAATATAAACACAGGCTTTTTCATTGGACTTAACCCAACGATTATATGCTTCCTGAACATTTTGGTTAGCATTTGAGGTTGGGGCTTGAGGACGTTCGTCAGTTAAGATAAACATTAAATCATATACGACAAGTATTGTATTTAGGTTTGGTTTCCAAGATGCCTAATTATCATTGTTATGTTTTTCAAAAGCTAAGAGTTGTACTATTGAGCTATTCATGCTGAAAAATAAAAAAATACTCTAGTTAGTGAAAAACTATAATCTCTAGAGAAGCTAATCTTATTTACCAAATACTAATAATGTACCCATCGTTATTTTGTTTTGTAACGATATTTCAAAAGTGTAGAATAACCTCTACTGAGGGAGTAGTCGATTACTCCTCCTTTGAACCAAGACTATCTTGATCAAATGCTAACTCTTGAATATCTCATATTCCAATAGCACTTTAGTTATCGCTAGTTCGATCAAGAATCTACTAACTCCTTAATAATTATTATCAGTGTAACCCGTCATTTTGAAATCTCAGAGATAAGAATCATTATGCTCTTGAAAGTAGAAAGTCAATATTAAAACCGATCTAAGAGACCCTATCCATATACGAAATTCGCGGTGTTCCCCTCCAATTGGTAAGGTCACTCCAAGGCAGAAATGCAGGCGCATTATAGGAATCTCACATTGCGACCTAATTGAAGAGATCGTTGGATGTGTTGTCACATATCCCTCACACACTTACTATGAAATACTTTCCCTATTCACCTTGCCAAAGCCCCATGCAAACACTCTCCAACTTGAGTCTGCTCCTATGAATGTCCCAAAGTCCTACATGAAACTCACGGTGTGAACTCTTAGAGATGCAAGAGCTAAAAGTTCACTACATCTCTCTAGCTAAAGTGTTTTGTAACTGTTTTAAGGGTATTTTACTACTTTAGGATTTTATTTAGGCTAACTTAAACAAATTCTAATTCTAGGTGGCTAAGCTCAAGAACTGATTAAGACATAAAGACCTAATTGTATCTTGTCAACAAGTAAGATAAGATGACTAAAGTTAGAGGTTCTTAAGTTCGACGATTTATGGAACACCTTTTACCTGGAGATCGTAATCAGTTCTTGAGCTTAGTTAACCTAGGATGTCCTCACTTTCATGTCTTTACATGAACGATTCAGGATCACATTGTTTGTACTAATTACAAAGTGGATTGCATCCATAGTGTCCCCAGGATAAGGCATCGACCTTATTTGTATACTGTAGACCATTTAAACTATATACTCAAACTTGATCTGCGTTTATGTCTGTACAAGTTTAAGTTCACTCAAAATTAGCCTCAGGACCTTAGTTTATTGGCTTTTAAATTAAAGTATCAATAATGACTTTATTCAATAGAATGATTACAAACTATAAGTTTTAGGACATAAATTCCAATAGTACGTTGCATGTGGCTTCACTAATCTGTTATCGAATTCTATTAGATGTAAATGTTTTCTTATTTCAAAATCTTATAGGTCCAACAGAGCATTTGTGGTTTCATTCATTTTTACTTCAATATTCAATAATATATCAATTAAGTTGTCACAAACATTGTTTTCAATATGCATTGAATCTAGTTTATGACGTAATGGTAGTTTAGACTAGTAAGGAGGTTTGAAAAAGATACATCTCTTAGTCCAATTGAGAGCTCCCTTTCTTTCCTTATTTTTTAGTGAGGGAAGTTTACTCATAATTGAAAATTTTAACGAATCTAGTTGTTCTAAGATATCATATTCATTCATTACAACTGAAGGAAGCCTATGTTCTACCTTTTCATCATGTTGCTTACTTCCATGCCAAATGTGATTTTCTATAAGATAATCCCGATGACCCATGAAAGATATTTTCCTTCTTATCCCGAACAACAATTTATCTCTCATGCATATGAGACACTCTGATAGCCTTTTGTACTCCATCCAAATAAGTCACCATACATCGCAAAGTGATAACTCATAAAAATACAAGTTATTCTATCCTCTTTTAATAGAATAATGAGGGCAAAATGTAACACCCCAAAATTTAAGGTAATTTTTAACTTAAATATCCTAGTTTAAGATAATTATGTTGGAATTATTCGAGTGTTATTTGACATGTTTGATTTTGTGGAAGTTAGAATTAATTAAATATTTTAAACAGAATATTTCATTAATTATTGAATTTTGAAGTTTTGGTGTTGTTAAGTTTTGATTTTGGGTTGAATGATTTGAGTTAATTATTTTGGTGAGATTTAAGGATTATGGTTAGTTATATATATATATAATTCAATAAATTTTTGGATTAAAAATAATTATATTATGATAATATAATTATTTAAAGAGTATATGTGATTGTTTTGGGAAGAAGGTAAAAAGTTTGATTTGATGGATATTAAATAGGAAAGAGAAGATGATTTGTTATTGGAAAAAAGGAAAAGGAAAACGAAAAAGAAATTAAGTAAAAAGGAATTATTGGTAATAATAATTATTATTAAATTAAAGGCCTATCGTGAAGCGTGCATCTTCCTGATTCTTCTCCTCAACAAACCCTTGCTGCCGTCGTTGGTCATGGTCGGTCTTCATCTGCCACCATCGCTTGACAAACATCTCGTCACTCGCCTCCACCAGTCGATGCTCGAATGTTGTGCAAAATCGACGAAAAGCGAGTCAAAGACTCTGTCCCTGCGTTTCTCATCCACTTTGCATTCACTGTTGCTGCACTCATCGCTAGGTGTCTGCTAACTTTTCGTTAGGGTTCCGTAAGGAAGTACCTGGTACATATCGTGATCCCAAACACACCTATCTAGTGAACCCGTAGGAACACATCTAGTCTTCAGTGAACCCGAAGGAACACCTCAGAGAATTGGGCTGTAATTGACCCAGTCAAATCACTCAAAAGGTTCTAAAAGTTATCATGACAGACTGGTGGTCCCGTTGAACACACATAGCATAAAAAGGTGATGATCTCGAAGGACACCTATATGGGTACGACCCTAACAAATAAAGTTAACAAAACACCACAATCCCACAATCTATAACATATAACACATCAAAAGTATTATAAGTAGTCATAACATATCTTAGTAATACATATCAATCATCTATGGTAACCATCTATATCAGTCATCTATATCAGTGACATTATGCATCTTTAAAATGCTAAACCAAAATGCTTAAGCCCTTTGACACATGCATGTACACCAAGTCTTCTCATTAATTCAAAAAATACTAAATTAATAAAAATTTCAAATCAACTAATTAATCAATTAATTAACTAATCAGTTAATAATTAATTTAATTATATTTAATTAAAATTTCATATAAATCATATTTAATGAATATCTCTCCAGTATCTTATAGTTTTAAATTAATTTAATTAAATCAAATTAAACTAAATTCTTAATTAATTTTTCAATTAACTAATAGCTAAATTAAATATCTTATATTTAACTTAATATTTGAATCATATTCAACTATAAATTTCTCTTATAAGCAATAATTTTAATACGAATCCAATTCACATTAAATTAATATTTGAACTCATTCAAATGTTTTATCTCTCATAAATTAATTTTGAATCCTATCCAAAATTAAATTTATATAATAATGTTTGATTAAAGTATAAAATTTATATTATAATGTATCATTATACATTACACTAATTCTCAAAGTAAATTTGAACATTTCAAATTGGAACCAATATAAATAAATCTCATTACCCTTTACGAGCTAAGAAGGGGATCTAATGGACCTACAGATCAGAAGCTACAATAATATGAGATTAATTGACTAAACTCGTTAACCACATTAATCAATATTCATTAACAGTGTGTACACTCCACTAAAAACTCACAGCTAAACTTTTCTCATTATAGATATATTTCTCTATCGACAAATATAGATTAATAACAATAAGTTAGTCTTTCATGAGTGTTCTTAACACCAATTGAGTCAAATTATCATTTTACCCCTAGGTTAGCTCTAGTCCTTAAATACCAATGCTCCTCTAATGAACAACATGTTTATAGTCCAACCAATAAATATAAACCCCTTTCATGCCATAGAGAGTGTAGGGTCCTTTGTTCAAGTCTTGGAGATACCATTTAATGGAACACTCATCTCTTTACCCTAAAGTTGAAAAGGAGTGAATTCAATCTGGTGTAATTATGTTCCTAGGTCCCCACTCGGTCCTGTTCCTAAAATGATAAGCATATTGAGTCGACAATCTGAACACTCTAACCTGTGCAAATCAAAGGATAATCTGTCATGAACAAAAGTTCATAATACACTAAGGATTAAGACTAAGTTACTTAGGTCATCCTATTGAAATAGAAACCTATCTAGTTAACAGAGTTACGTCTATTAGTTACTATTTCGTGGTTCGATCTTATGCAAACTCATTGCATAGGATACTATCACTCGCATGTCTCCTGCATGAAAGTCTTGGATCATTGCGTTTGTATCAAATACAAAGTGAACCGTATCCATAGTCTTACTAGAATAAGGTACCCAGTCTTATCCCTCTATTATAGACCCTTTAAGTCGATCTCGAACATTAATCCTTGTATGTCTCTATGTACTGTTGAAGACTCATCAAACAAGTTAGCATGTTAGTTGATTGGATTTGGGTTATTAAGACAAAAATAATAATATAATGAATAACACTTATTGAAATTTCAATAATAACACTTTTATTAATAATTGTCAATGAATTATATTTACAATCTACAAGTTTTAGGACATAAATCCCAACAATGTTAATCACTAATAGATAACACATTCAAATTTCTCTCTTCTGGCTATGCAATTTTATCGAGATGATGTTGAAATTCCGATAAGGCTTATGTTTCACCTATTGTTTTATTTTATCTGCTATTACTTTTAGTTTGAATTGTGAGAAATCTAAGGATACTTATCTTTTTCTTTTGATTGACCACATTTTTATTGTGTAGTTTTATTGAATTCTTGAAATAATGTGAATAAGTATGATTGATGTCAATTTTTTTCTAGATAGAAAAAAAAGGAATAAAGCCTAAGTAGTAGGTTTTTATAGTCATTTACTTACAACTTTCGAAAATTCTATAAAATATCCTTTTGAATTGAAAGATACACTTAGACATTTTCTAAGTTGTTTTGAGATTTAAGACACTTGGTAGGTGTGTTTTTGTTGGTTTTTAGTTTGAAAGTTATACTTGAGTAGTTTTAACTTGTTTTGAGACTTAAACTGCCACTTACATTTTTTTTATACAAATTTTTGGGTTCGTTTTGAGTTAGGAACATACAATTGATTTTTTGTAAATTGTTTTGAGACTTGAAATTTAAAAGATGATTTTTATATGATTTTAACTTGGGTTGATTGTTAAACTGTCAACATTGACCATTTTTAGATAATGGTATTTTTGGAATTTTTGGATTTTTGGGTATTTTCTTCAAAGTGAAACCCCCTCCCCCTCGCGAACGTCCCTTCCCCTTCCAATTCTTCTTTTCTTCTCCATGAAAATCCCTCCCCCTCTGATTTTCTTCTCACCTAGAACACCTCCCACCGTCGAACATCTTCTTGTCGAACGCCCCCTATCATTGGACTTATTCTTGCGAAACGCAACTGTAACGCCTCGAGTTAGGTGGGGGACATGAATGAACTTGTATCACATCTGAATGAGAGGGATCCTAAGGACATAAAAGTAAGGTTAAGAAATACTTAAAAGAATTAAAAGGTACTACCTATACTAATAAGGTGCACCTTTTTTGTTGTACCTTGATCATAGGGACTCTAAAGTTAAGCGTGCTTAGCTTGGAGCAATTCTATGTTGAATGATCTCCTAGGAATTTTCCTCGGATGCATATAAGTAAAGACAAAACATACTAAAATAACTCCTACTGATTTATGGGGAAAACTTGATCTCTAATACGCTTGTAAGACAAGTAAAGATGATGTTGTGAGATCGCAGGAGAATATCGAAGATGTAAATTCTGAATTCTGATTCGAATCCTAAGTCTGGGGCGTTACACCTACGAAATCACTAGACTGATTCCCATGTATTGTACGAGATCATAAGAATGTTATGGTGCAGCGAATACGTATTAATAGGAAGTTAATGGATTTTTATCCCTAACGGGACTAGTAGTGAGTCTTAACATTTTACTTGTTTTCAAGTTTTGATGATTGCAATGAGTCGTATATTTAGAACTACCGTATGCTTCATTTTGACTTAAAACAAAAACACTTTTATTTTTTATATTTATTTGAAATATGGGTCGAACTAAAAGGCGATCTTGGGCATTCCAAGGTTGTTCTCGCACAATCCGAAGCTGATCTCGAGACAAAGAAGTGAAGATCTCGGGAGAAAAATGATTGGAGATAGAAGATCATGGGAGAAAACTAAAGAGAGACAGAGGAACTCAAGCCATATATGAAACGAGTAAAGCAAAGTCTTCCTTTCTCTCCATTTTAATTTTACCTTTTATTCTATCAAAATAGATCAAAACTTCATATTTATATCCGCGATTAAATTAAACACTATTTTCTTTGGGGCATTTTTAAAAATAGCAAAATAAATTAAAATATTTACAAGCTATAGCAAAATTTTGGATTCTATCACTGATAGTCTTCTATCACTATAGCATATTAATGACTATCAACGATAGAATTTGCTATAGGTTGTAAATATTTTGTAAAATCTATTATTTTTAAAAATTTCTCATTTTCTTTTTGTTTTACAGCCGTAGAGTAATTACGTTAATAATGGAATGAATTGCACATAAATAATTTCACATAAATTTATAAATTGTTATTGTTAAAAATATAAACAAATTATTAGTTAATTAAAATTTGTGAACACAAAACTTTAAGGGGGAGACACTAGGTACCTAGTCTAACAAATCACTCGAAGTTCGTTTGACAATATGTGAAAGATTTATATTTTATAATTACATTTATAAATCGTTAAAGGAGAACTCACTACATATCTCATCCAAAAGATGATCTTTTATTCTTTTTATAAGTTGAAGACACGTCAATAATTTTAATTTGTTAAGTCATTTTTCTCTTTCGTTAGTGGTCTCTGAAATTACTTTGCTCAAGTTGAGATATATTGGTTGACCTCAAAAAGTCATAAAGTACAACTTTCACAAATGCCCTCTCACAATGATATGTCCTAAGATATAATATGATAGCCTATGATATGGATTTAGTGATTCATAACAATATTGAGTTTTTTTATTTTATTTTATTTTAGAGTTTAGGGTTTAGGGTAGTTTGATTATTTACCACTTCAGTGTTGAGGTTTTCCCATAAAGCTGGTAGTTTTGTGGATAAACTATTTATTGTTATTGATAAAACAACGAGATGTCTTATGTTGCACAACATTATTATAAAAAAAAAACTAGAAAAATAAATATGAGGTTCTTATGTGCCAAGTGTAATCTTGAACCTAGGTGGATCATATTCAATAAATAAACCTAAAAGGTCTATCATATGTACATAAGGTTGTGTACTTTATGTTCGTGAGGCTATGAAGATACAACTCATTTGTAATAGTTACTAATGGTTTGAACCAAACCATTCATAAGGAGGAATATGACTGGGGATATTTTATACAAAAAGTTTGTATAAATTAAAACTTTGACTGTGATATAATTAATCTCTCTTTGGTAAATCTGTTAGTTGACAAGATTAATATTTCTTAGGATGATCATGTATATAACTCGATTTGAAACTTAAGTGAGTTATGAACTTCTTTTTGTAAGGTCTTGTCTTTTGATTTACACGGGTGAGAGTGACTCGAGTTGCAGATCAATATATAAACCTTACAATTTTGAAGAATTTGGAGAGTCCAGAAATGGAGAACACAATTTCACAATAAATGAAATTAAATCCTTCTCGTGTAAGGTAAGTAGATGAGTAGTTCCCTTACATGCTGACTTCGAGGATTAAATTGAGAGGGACTTAATTTATGGTTAGACCATAAAGAAATTGTTGGTTGGAGGAATCAATATATAATACTTGAGAAAAAGAGTTAATCACATGAATATAAAACAGACATTTAATCTAGTTGTAATTATGAATGACCCGAAAAAGATCAACTTACTAGCTATAAATCTATGAACATAACTTGTTCTATTGCATCTAAAATTCAAATATAGGCATATAGTGGTTTCTTCTATAGTTATTGAATGAAGGCTAATTAGTTAAAGAGGTTAGTTATAATTAATATTGAATCTATTTGATCTTTTAACCTGGAGGTTCATAAAGTTTTCTTGCTAACTTTCGATAAAAATAAAAATAAAGCATATTTGAAAGTAAATTTGAAACTTTCAAATTTATAAACGAAAATATTTATTTATATATTTGATACAATTAATATACATGTTAAAATATTTATTATATATTTGATACAATTGATATACATATTTTGTTATAAAGTAATTATAACATTATATAATATGAAGAATAATTAATTTTTTTTTATCAGATTCAAATAAAAAATTATTTAATTTAAATTCCATTCAAATTAAATACATAGTAAGAGAAACAATAAATATTTACATCTTTTTGGATGACATATTAAATAAATAATTATCTTTTAGAATTAACCTAAAAGAGTTCTATGAATGGGCCCTAAGGAACCTTTGTGGACTACAGGACAATACAGGACAAGTTTGGTTACAAGTTGAGTACTTGCCGAATTCATAGTAAAAATGATTTCATGGAAAGTGAAGCTTTTGACAAGGAGTTTCTCCGTCCAATAGTTACGTATCGGCTAACAATAATATGACATTTACCGCTCTTTTAGTTTTTGTATTTTTAATCCTTTCAAAAAATAAAAAAAGCATGATCAATTTTAACAACACAATTTTTTAGTTATTAAATCTCTTATCAACGAAGACTATTTAACGATACTTTCAAAAAAACGTATCATTTAATATACTTAGATGATATTAAAATTGTGTCATTAATACCTATATCTTAACAAAATAAATACGTTATAGTTATAATTCGACATTATTATATTGTCATTAATATCATTACTCTCGACATTAATATATTGTTATTAATATCATTACTCTGACATTTTATATGTGTCACCGTTGTCTATATTTTGATATCAAAATATTGTTATTAATACCTTCATATTAACGCTTAAAATGTTAATTTCAATTTAATGTTATCAGTAATGTTCATTACCTCTTTAATGTTTTAGGTCTAGTATTTTACTGGGACAATTATGTAAAAGATAATTTTTTGAATAGAGGTGTCTATATAAAGATATAAAAATCATAGTCATTGATCATCCTTTTATTTCATTGAGTAGTCTTTTCTCTTTATCGATAAATTTCTAATCAATTTATAACTGAAATCCAAGAGAAAAACAAAATAGCTTATTAAGTATTTTGTTTTGTTCTATTGGTCAAAGTATTTTACTTTCAACACATATTGTGAAAATCAGAGGTTGAGATTCATTGTTTTATACGATATTCTTAAGATTTTATTGTAATCATGGAACCAAGTTAAAACCTAACTTTTCCATAATTTTAAGTTTTATTTGAGAAGGAGAGAGCGCAATAGAAGTATGTAGAAAGGGTTCTATGATTGACATGATCGTGGGTGTAAACTATTGATGATGTTGGATTTTCCACCAAACGAGGCAGGCTTAAGTGGGCAGTACACATTTCAAAAAAGTATCAGTAGCTTTTATTGTATGAATAAATTCAAGTTGATAGAAATTATAATTACCTTTTTGTCGTGGTTTTCTATTAAATAACATAGGTTCTAGATGAATCTAATGAAACCATTGAGATAGTTAAGTGAGCTTGGAGATAGTACTCTTACGAGATCGTATTAATATATATTTTTAAGATAAGAATAGTGCAAGAATTGTTTACAATACAAAAGTGTAACAGCTAAAATTATATGTGTTTTCATTGATAACAACCGTTGAGCATAAGCTTCTCAAAATAATAAAATAAAAGAGAAGTCAAATTTTAAATTCTTTGAGAAGACAACAGTTTCTATGAAGATCCTCCTTAAGATCATCATGGTGTTTTAGTTCAAAACAATTCTATAATAGATGATCTATCAGAAATTTTGCTAAGATACATATGAGTGAGGTTAAAGCATGTCAAAATAACTCATATTGGTTTGAAGGGATAAACTTTCACTCTGCTAATAAGTCTTTAAGATAAATAAGCAAGATGTACTTGTAAGATCACAAGAGATGCATGAAAATGTCATAGATCTAAATTCTAAATTCTAGTTTGAATCCTAAGCTTGGAGTGTTATAGGAGTTTGTACAAATTTGCACTAATAAGTAGCTCTCACATCCAATGAATTATCAAATCATAATTATCATATAATCATCATATATGAGCACCGAAAAATGTGCTATAAAAATTCCATCTAATTTTGAATCGCGGTTACATGTTTTATGTTTTAATTTGAATATTTTGTAAGTTTGAAGAATAATTGGGCAAAAACGCAGTTAATATGCACAATCAAGAACAAATAGTGAAGAGAAGGCTAAACTTGGTCTCTATCTTACATCGTCCCGATGTTGTAAGGCAGTAGCCTTACCATCCTAGGACAACATACAGTGTCACAACATTGCCTTAGAGTGTCATGATACTCCAAAGTTTATCTGTGTGAGATTTTCTGTGACATCGAGATAGCGTTATAATTTTATTAATAGTTGTTTTCATCGCTAGGTTAAAGGGATCACCAATTTCTTTTTTGGAATGGAGGAATCATCAATTTCAGCAACATCTAGTCTCTCTCTACTTTTTAATAGTTTTGATGGGATTATGCACTATAATGTATCACTCCATCTTCGTACATGTGGAAGAGTGGTTAAGGTATTATTTTTTAATACTTTAGGGCATTTTTTCAGACACGTGTGGATCATGTAATGTTTGCTTTCAATCCATGTGCCATTTACTTGTGAGTTGCATTGAATTGCATGATGGGATGAGTTAGATTAGTTTGCTAGCCAAATTAATTAAGTTGCATAGTTATAATCAACTTAAAATTGAACCTTTACAATAATTAACTAGATAGATAGAAATTAATTATTCACCCTAACTTTTTCTAAATGTGAATGGAACTAGGTTGATTCAAATTGAAATGTTTTTCATAATTTAGAATTACACTACTTCGATACTTAGGATGATTTGATTAGCTTATTTATTTTTAGTTGGTTAGGTGTAAGCATTTGATTTCATTAGTCAAGAAGAGTTAATGAGCAAATGTCTTTAATAGTTTGGATTCTGTTAACCTAAGCTATACTTTCTATCATTGATTACTTCTCTAATTATTCTCTTCGCTTTATGCAATTTACTTTATTGGCAATTGAAACCATTTCAAACCCCTCGCCTTCCCCTCTTCACCATCGATTAGCTCGAATTGGAAATTATTTTCTTAAGAAACTAACATGCTCTGTGTGTTCGACCCGATCTTATCACTAAGACTAAATCTTGTGAAAAGTTCAGTTAACTGTTTTTGCTCTAAATTTAGGCGGTTAAATTTGCTCGCACTACTACAAATTTGGTCTTTCTTGACGCACACAAATTTTGATTTCTTAATGGTCATGGCAAAAAAACATCAAGAAAAATATTTTTCTTGATAGTTTATCTTGATGATCATGTACGTCAAGAAAAATTTCCTTATTTTGTTGAAGAAATATGAAAATATGTGGATTCTTGATTTTCTTAATGGGCAAAGTTTCCTTAGTTTTGTCGATGGTCCACAAACGTCAAGAAAACTATTTCTCGATGAACAATAAACATCAAGGATAATATATTAATTGATTGACAATGCCCATCAAGTTAGTTAGGTTTTCTTGATGAACGAGATCCATTAATAGATAAATTTTCTTTATTTAAAATGACTATCATCGAAAACAAAATATATTTGTTTTAAATTTCTTGATGGGTTTAAAATTTTCTTGATGAGTCTAGGGTTTCTTGATCGAAAAAAGATCATGGACAATGTCCATCAAGAAAAATGATATTTTAAAATTTATAATTTTGGGTTTAGGATAAGATCATGGGCAAAGTCTATCAAGAAAAAATGATATCTTGATGGTCATTGTCCATCAAGAAAAAACTATTTTTCATGAAGCATGAAATTTGGATCCTCATTAATGGGCTCAGAAAGCATGATATTCATCAATAATATTCTTAAATCTTTATTATTTTTTGCAATTATTACTTTCTATTCATCAATAATACAATATTACTTTATTGAAAAATTAACTATTGTAATTATAATTAGATTGAAATAATTGACTTTATCAAAATTAAATTAGTTATTATGTTCAACTTTAATGAGTTGAATTGAAAGTTTGTAATTTAGAATTTTTAAAATTTGTAGAAGTTAGCCAACATGAGCTTAGCTCAACTGGCACCTATATGTACCGATGGACAAGAGGTTTCAGGTTCAAATCCCCACCTCTGCATTAAAAATTTAAATTTCAACGTTACAACTCGTACAAGAATCATTGAGGAGGAAATCAAGATCATGAAGATACCATAAGGTGGAGTTACATGAATCATTGAAGAGGAATTCAACATCATGAAGATGCCATAAGTTTTGGCCATCAAGAAAATTTGATGGACTTTTCAGTTTCTTTTATGGGCAAAAACCATCAAAGTCTTATTTCTTGAGAGCTTCCACCACGTATAAGAAGCAGACATTGAAGCATGTATAAAATTTAATTTAATATCTATACTTTCCCCGACGTGTGGCAGGGGGACATTGTGGAAAGTATAAATAATAATTCAATATTTAAAATTTTTTCGACGTCCCTCTAATATACGCCCCTATACCATAAGTCTGAAATTTTTAAATGACATTAACGAGCATTTGTTGATCAGTTCAAAGATGAGGTATTTAGAGTGAATGACTTCAAGCGTTCGTACAATATGCTCTACTTTATATATATTTTATACATATAAGTACTTCATGATACACCAATTTCAGGTTATGGCAGAAATGTATGAGAATTCAAACATTTCTCAAGATTTATCTTCACTCGCTATGGGACCTTCACTTGATGTTTGCTCTTACAATGGATGCATTGTCAGTGGCATATGATTTTATACGTTGAAGCGTGATTCTCGATGCACAACACAAAATAGTGGAGTCAGGTAGTCAGTTAAGGTAGTGGAGGCGGTGCCAACAACAATTTATACGGTGTTTTGAATGAAGTGTTGCACGTTCAATATCCATTTAGAAGATGTGCTTGGCAATTCAAGTGTTGATGGTTTGACACAGACAAAAACAAAAATCGTAGGACGCACAAGAGACTAGGCTAAAAATCAATAAACATGTCCCATTTTTTGTTCTCTGAGGGATCGATGTTTCTCCCAACCTAAGCACATCAAGTGTTCTACTTAGAGGACCCTAAAAATGGTACCAATTAAAAAATTATTCAAGTGGTGCAAAATAAACGTGTATGGGATTTGTCAAAAGTGGAAGATATTGAAAATGACCAACTTAATGTACTCGAAATCGTTGTCGAACATCGTGTGGACGAACACGATATTGAGGATGACACTCTTTGCAGGACTAATGTTAATCTTACAATAATGGAATGACCAAATGTACATCATGTCGCGAATAACTTCATAAACGATGAAGAGGACGAACGATCATCATCACATCAAAGCGGATCAAGTGATGATGAACAATAATGTTTTTTTATGTATACACATTTAGCCATTTTTCTATACCTCAATTACGTTGCAATACTCACGTTTGTTTAACGTTTGTTGATTTTTATGTTTGCAGAAATTATATCTAACTTTCTGAGTAATGCGCATGACGAAGACTATTTTCTTGATTTAGACGCGTTAGATAACGCAGGCGGTTACTCTTCAATGGACAACACTTCAGGTTCGTAATAAGGAGCATTTTTTAGTACATCCCTTTCAATTGTCTTTAGTTATGCTTATTGTATCTAACGAGCATTTTCAATAGATCCCTCTCAACCGACTACCACTCTCATGTTATCTAAGCTCTGGCTTAGTCGGAAGGGCGCTTTTTCTCCTAAAAAAATAGATCCCTCTCAACCGGCTACCACTTCCACTATGAGGAGAGTACGAAAACATTCATGAAATATAGATGTCGAGCAATACGTATAAAAAAATGGGAGAATCACCATTTCAATCCCCCTAGAAGGGACAGACCTGTCTCGGCACATGCCTTTCATTTAAGTTACACGTTTGGTGGATTAACGTGAGACGTGTTTCCTATTAAGGCCCTGAATTGGGCAGATATACTACAAGAGTGCATTGAGATCGTCATAAACACTTATATATGTTTCAATTACCTATAAAAGCAGTACTCAACTGAAATTTATTTCTTTTGTAGCAATTTTTGTGTTTGATCTAAACGATCCAGCAATTAAACCATTTGTTGATCATCAAATACTCACAGTGTGAAAGGAATTCAAGACAAGTAACCATTGACATTTTAACAAGTTTAGCGACCTTGAACAAGCATGGGCAAAATCACCCCCGACATTGGTCAATCGGATGGAAGATTGGCACTTTCTTGGTAACCACTACATCACTTGATAGTTTTAGGTGATTTATATAATTTTACGTTAAAATCAATTAAAATTTATTTATTTAATTTGTTTGAAAATATAACATTTTGATCATCGTCATTTTTGGAATGTAGGAGAAATCAAATATGTGTAAGACTGTTAGGGTGTAATAGCCTTACAACCACAAAAGCGACACAACGTCGTTCCTTCAAAGACAAATAGAGCTTACTGAACTACGCGATCGTCCAGTGGATCGTGTCGAGTTATTCATAAAAATGCATGCCAGTAGTACTGACGAGTTCGTTTCACCAGTAGCAGAAGACGCTTTTATAAGTTTAAAAAAACTTAATGTTTTCTTATACTTTTAATTCTATTTTTAAGTCTGATCATCTCCCAAACTTACAAGCTTCTATTGTGCAAAGTCAAGTGGTGGAACTTCAGTCTCAATCCATCCTAAAGCGTTCTCAACCACTAACTGAGGATGAGATATATGAGATCATTTTGGGTAGACGATCGGACTACTCAAAAGGTCTTGGTTGGGGAAACCCAAGTCTAGGATGAGTTTTGCTTTATCTTCTTCCTCTAGTTTGTATGACCACAAGGCACACATGGCTGAAGTTAGCGAACTAAAAGCGAGCAATGAACACACTAATCATATGATTGGAGAACAATGCCTGAGGGAGGAGAAGCAAGATCGACAAATAGTGGACCATGCACGACAAATAGAGGAGATGAAGAAGATGATCAAGGAGATGAGTCGAGCATAGAGAAGGTTATGATCACTTAGGGTATGTACATTTCAATATTTAATTTGTTTAATTTTACATATATGATATTCCAACTCTACTTTTATGTCATTTGTAGGTTTTCGTCCGTAACTATAACATAATATAGCGGTTTTTTTGTTCATGTAATTGTTTTGTATTGAACATACTTTGTGTATATTATTTGTAATTAATTGAAATATTTTAATTTCCATAATTTATTGTAAATTTTGTTAATCTTGCAAAGTGGAACCGAAAATAATAATTACAAATCAAAAAAAGAAAAAAAGAAAATAAAGAATAAATTAACTAATAAAACAAATATATTAAAAGTCTTCCTTGACGTGCTAGCAATGTGCGTCGGTGAACGTTTTCCCATCGTCGACGTGATCTGCATCGAAAAAAGTATTCGTACTTGCCGACATCGTCTTTGACGTTCTGGTAACCTTCCCCGACATGTTTAGGTTTTTTACCGACGTGGGGCTGCGTTGGGAAAGACTCTATTTTTTGTAGTTAAAGAGTTTTTTATGAAATATTTTGATGGTCGGGTTTTATTGATATCTGCCTACTTGATGGACAAAGACCATCAAGGTAGATAGTTTTTTTTTTTTACTTGCTTTACACATCAAAGAAGGTCAAATTAATAGTAGAGTCGATTGATATAACATAAGAAGGAAAGTCCCCTCCAACGAATCTTAGAGTCCATATCCACTGACTTATACCAATGCATCAACAAAGTCACAATCTAAACACTCCCAACAACTAAGAATATAATACATGACCCATATAGAAGCAATAAAGACATAAGTTGCATCAACTCACAAAAGGGAATGATAATAGTCTATGTTAATAGTCATCAACCAATTCCAACTAAAATTTTATCAATAGACGCCAGTACTCAATAAAGTCGTTGCTAGATTCATGCTTGTTCTGTAATTTTATTTTCTTAATTGGCTATTTTATAGGTTTTGAGCAATTCGAAGGTAGAAATCAATGTTGATATAGATTTGAAGCTAATTTGAACAGATATGGAGTCAAGTGGTGTCAATTGAGGCAAGTTGGTGGTTAAAAGAAGCTTATTGGCGGAAAGGCCTCACACTTCATCTGCACGTGTCTACACCTTTCCATGTTGCTGCACTGTCCCTAACGTCGCAACACTGCGATAAAGTTATAAAAGCATATTTGCATTGCCAGTTTAAACCTAGACTCGATTCTAAGTCGTTTCTCTTAAGTTTCCTCTCTATTCTCTAAGTGCTTTTTGTTTGTCTATGTTCTCGAACAGTCCCTCATGATCCAACATGTGGATGAGAGGCTAAGATACTTGTTCTAGCTTATTTTTGTGAAATCTCCCATTGGTCCTTGAAATTTATAAGAGTTTGAACTTATTTAATGGAAATTTTTTTTTTTTATTATGTATTTGAATGATTCTTTGTTATATTATGTTCGGACACATGGTGAATCTATAACTTGTGCTTTCAATTAAATCTTTAACCCTTGACAATTTGGATAAGGTTTGATTATAAGCAATAGATTAAGTTATCTTGTTATTCTATTTTGATGAGTATTGTTCTAATCAACCTAGAATTGAACCTTGCTAATGAATGTTAATTAGACGCATTTCCACCTAAGGATCTCTTGAAGTTAATGCTATTTGAAAATTCAGTTATGCATGCTTAACCATATTGAATTAGAACAATTAAATGTGTAACGATCAAACTTTTTAAACTAAGTTGAGGTCATTACTTTAAAGTTCAACCCAAAAAAAAATCGTTAAGACACAAAAGATTATAAAAACAACCTATTTAAAAAATAAACATCAAAGAAAAGTTTAATTTAGGTCCTATTTAAAATAAGATAAAAATACAAAAATATTTTTATAAAGACACAACGAAACATATAGTCATTTTAAACATAAAACTCATTTCAATCATCAAAACTTAAAAACAATTATAACATTAAGTAAGAGCATTTAAAAGATTCTCATATGGTGTTCACGAGTCCTTCTAGTCCCTCGTCGAGAAACCTCTTGTATTACCTTTGCTAGAAAAAGTTAAACATGAAAATGGTGAGTATAGAAATATACCCAGTAAAACACACACTATTGGTCTCGTTAGGGGTAAAAATTGTTAACTTCCTATTATGAGGTACCCTACATCGTAACAATCTTGTGATCCCGTAGCATACACGTCAATTAGTCTAGTTATCCAGAAGAATGCACATAATCGGTCTTATGATCTTGAAGGATGCATAATATATGTGGTGATCCCGTAGGACACCATGCCTACTAGTTACACTACCCCATCGCTAAAGTTAATAGTTTCCTCTAAGTCTAGATAAGTTCAATCCAGTTTAAGCAGTCCAAGACAATCACATCAAAATACAATTAAAACTATCAATAGCACTTCAATTCAACACATAACCAGTCAAAATAAGCATGCTAATTCATAACTCTGTTCAGTCATCATTGTAAGCCATCAATACATTCTAAAATATTCATAATAGCCAGACCATCTTAGTGCATTCCAACTTCAATATAAGGTCTGGTAGTAGAAATCCTTTACCTCAACATTAATTGTAACACCCACAAATTTTGGAAATTCGGATTTTTATTTAACTTAGATTTATTGGATGTTATTTTAGATAATTTGAGGTATTAATTGTTTTGTAGAAATTAGGATTTATTAAAGATTATGGAAAGGAATATGGTTAACTATCAAATTGTGGAATTTAATTATATTTTTTTGATAAATGTTGAATGATGATAATTAAGTTTGGTGAGATTTAAAGATATTGGTTGTTCACATATATATACAAAGTTGTGGGATGTAAAAAGAAAAAATAATTATATTATTGGGGTAATATAATTATTAAAGAGAAATAATTGTAAATGATTAGTATTTTAAGGGAAAATGTTTGGAGGGAAAGAAAAATAATTATATTATGAAAAATATAATTATTTTGAAAAATATTGTATTTTGAGAAGTTAGAGGGAATGATTTGATTGTGTTATTAATGAAGAGGGAGGAGAAATTAATTAAAAAGGAAAGAGAAAAAAAAAAGAGTTAGAGTTATTTTGGGGAAAATAAAAAGGAAGAAGTGATTTGATGGGAGATGTTTAATGAGGTGGGAGAATAAGTTAATTTGAGTTATTATTTTGGAAAAGAAATAAGAAAAGGAAAGAGAAGATATAATAATTGTTATTATTAAGAATATTATTTTTGTTATGTTAAAAACCCAGCTCGAGAAACGTGCACTTCATATTCCTCCCCATTCCTCTCTTCACCACACAAAAAAAACCTAGCCGCCGCCATCTTCTCCCTCTATTCTCTCCGTTCTCCGATTGCTCAAACGGAGACAAGGACGTCGTCCAGCCAGGAACACAACGGATCATTCTTCATTAGTTGTCGAAGCTGAACCGTCTCACTGCCATCGTTCGTTTGGATACCGACGTGCCCGATTCTCCGTCACAACCTCGTCGTTAAAGGGTGCCTCTACTGTGGATCGTCGTCGCCTACCACACTTCTCCATCGAGCCGTAGATGAAGCGGCAAGTCGTTCCTTAGCCAAGCCGCGTGTCCTGAGTCGATTCTTCTTGTTCCTCCTTGCACAAGCCGTTCCTTCACGCCCCAGTCGAACGTGAGTCGCGAGTCCCAAGATGCGAGTCGACCCCTCTATTTGAGTCAAGTTAGTCCTCCAAGTTAAGCCTCAAGCTTTCCCTCATCGATTTTTTTAGCCATTCACCTTTTGGAGCCTTATTTTTAGAAGTGTGGTAAGTTTTCATTGGATTTGATACTTCTAATATAACAAGTTAAGTTATGAATTTTAAGATGAGATATTTTTACTTGAAGGTTTATTCTTTTGTTGAAAGATTGGAACTATGAAATTTCCCATTCAAGGTTGTGTTGGATTCAACCTTAGTCTTGGAGGCTGTAATTGGAAATTTGACTGTCAACCTCAAAGTTATTATTTTAGTTAATCTCCAGGTAAGGAATTTTCCTATTAGACCCTACTTTGAATATGAGTCTTGTATTACTGTGCTACGGATTGGAGGTATATTATGACTATATGACTGTTAAGGATGAAGGGATAAAAGTCCTATGGCAGGGGAAGAATTAAAGAATCATTACTCAATTTAATTTAAAATATTAAAATACCAGTACATTGGCAAAATTAGAATCAAAATTCTAAAAAAATTCTAAGCATGCTTTTTTATTTAAGAGATACAGAAAACTTACTTTTGTTTATATCTCTGAATCTGCAAACCACCGAATTGGGACACCACCCGTCGGAGACCTTTCTATCCTCTGAGATGAGATTGGTTTGTGGGAACCAATTGGGATGGGGGAAAGTTATAGAGATTTTTAGAGAAACTCTTTTCTTTTATTTTTGCATAGAGAAAAAAAAGCCTTGACTTTTTTTTTTTTAATCAATTCGTTATAGAAAACTGTTTTCTTTTACATATTTATAACTATCTTTCCTTCTTGGAATAGGAAAGGGAGTAGGAGAGAATTACGAGATTCTTTTTATCAAATCTACTAATTAATT
>JBBPDI010000005.1:5249557-5263117 GCA_037974545.1 Cucumis variabilis
TTCGTGACAATTTTAAACTGTCGTAAATGAGTAAATGGTGACAGTTATTTGTTGTCATAAATTAAGAATTCGTGACAATTTTAAACTGTCGTAAATGAGTAAATGGTGACAGTTATTTGTTGTCATAAATTAAGAATTCGTGACATTTTTAAACTATCGTAAATGAGTAAATGGTGACAGTTATTTGTTGTCATTGAAAAAAAGATGACAGTTATTTGTAGTCATAAAATAATTATTAATAACATTTATTTGTTGTCATGAAAACACATATTGTGACAGTTTTTTTGGAACTGTCATAGATGGACTTTCCACGACTGTCGATACTATAACTGTAAATAACTGTCATAGATTTTTTTGCAACAGAAAATAACTATCGCTGTTGACCATTTTTCTTGTTGTGGTTATATATGTGAATATTGTCCTTTACATCCCCTTTTAGATATACAGTATGATATACATATATAAATATAGTATCATAGATGTGAATTTATGTTTGCCACCTTTTTTTCTGAAGTTCAAAAATAAATTGTCATTCTCACATTAATAATAATATGCTTTTTATTGGTTTACAATAAATGTAGGTGCGATCTTTGTTTCTTTCTTTTCTTTTTCTTTTTTTTTTTTTTCTTTTTTCTGTGTGTGTTTTTTTTAAATTGTTTTTCATGTCCTATTCCTTTGATAACCTTTTTCAATTTTCTTCGACTAAAATTTTCCTTTGAATTGTATCCATATATATAAAAGAAAAAAAAAATCGTCTTTTTTTTAACACCACAATATTCCATTGATAACTTGCATCCCAAAGTGTAGAATGTTTTCAACTAAAGGACCATCCTATTTATTTGTATCACAGGACATCGCATTTGCACCATTTCATTAATAATGTTCATTTATTATTTGTTAATATATGGATGTATCTAAATTGCATTCATCTTTACACATTTTCTTTAATCACAAAAAAAAGAAAAAATTAAAACTATAAGTTTTTTAAAACCAAAAATTTTGTCACGTGAAAATTTGTGATTGATGATACTTGAACAGATTGTTGTATCGAGTTGCGTACGCAAAACCAAATATTTTTCTTAATTATTTGTGCATATGATATGTACTTGACAAAGAACTTACATGGTGTTTTTTTCTTTTTTTTCTTTTTTTTTTTAATTTCAAACTTAAGCTGAAACAGATATGGGAAGAAACTCAGAAACTTCGTATTTGTACACGTGTTCACCATTCGTATGCTTGGGGCTTATAAATATGCTATAAGTTTTGGGCTTTTACAACCCACCACACATCAAAACCAAAGCCACCTTGCTTTTGTTGTTGGTCTATACAATGAAAATACTGAAAAGAAGAAATCAAAAGTTGTGAACATGAAGAAGCTCTCTTTTCATGTGTGGTTTTGCTCAATTTCTTGTGCCTTTCTTTTGGCTTCAAGAGTTGCAATTTCTCAAGAAGTTGGTAGGGGACATTTGAGTTTCATATTTTGTTTATTTGTATATGACTATATTTCAAATCGTTTTATTCACTCGTGATCTTTTCGTTGTTTTAAATATTAAATATTTGAAATTATATATACACACACGTGTATACACATATGAATATAACCAACACTTTTTTCTTTAAAACAAAAAGGGAAATTTTTAAGAATAGTAAATTTTACAAAAAATTTACAACATATAGCAAATTCTATCACTGATAGTTATTGATATGCTATAGTGATAGAAGACTATCAGTGATAGAATTCAAAATTTTGCTATACTTTGTAAATATTTTGATTTATTTTGCTATTTTTAAAATGTCTCAGAAAAATCATATATTTATTTAATGTTTAAACTATACTTTTGAATTCTTACCTAGCGGAATTTTTAACAAAATAATAATATTGCTAGAATGCTTATTTTTTTTTAAAAGAATAAGATTTGTATCAAGAATGTTGTTATGACATGTAATATAAATTACAAAATAAGTTGAAAATAAAAAGTGATAACGTTTAAAAATAATGATAATAATAATGATGAAAGAGACACTTAAATAATTAGGAATGTCCACCAGAGAAACCCATGAATATTTCTTTAAAAGAAAAACAAAAAAAGTAAATATATGGATTGGTAAAATTTAGGGTAATTGATTGATAGCAAAAGTCATTTTCATTTAAACTATTATAAAAATGGTTTAAACTAAGCACTTTAAAATAAAACGTTTCAAAAGTTACTTGAGCTTGAGCTGTTTTCAAGGAGTACTACTTCAGTTTCTTTCTAAAATGATTTTTATCAAAATTAAAACACTTGAAAACGCTAAACGAAAAATACCCTCAATTTTAAACCACAACGAATATTTGGTTGCTCACGAGTTGGTTTGGATTATTGAGTTTGGAAGAGACTCACTTTTCCCTATTTGTTTTTCTTAATGCAGAAGATGAGACAGAATTTGATTATAATGAAGAAGGAGAGAAAGGACCTACACATTGGGGAGATCTTAAACCAGAATGGCATAGTTGCAAGACCGGACACATGCAATCTCCTATTGATTTGTTGCACGAGAGAGTTAGAATTGCATCCCTTTTTACCGACATCGAGTTTAACTACAAGCCAACTAATGCAACTCTTAAAAATAGAGGTCATGATATTATGGTAAAGAAAATAATATAAGTTACCTTTATAATATCTTATTGTCTTTTCATCCAATAATTATGATTTTAAACATACATAAACCATATCTAATTAGTATATTTGATCAACTAGATTCAGTGTTATTTTATTGCATCAAAGCATTATTTCATGTTATTCTTTTTTCTTTTTTTGAAAATTAGTTTAAATTTATATTTGGATGAAAATGTAATGATTTCGGGTTTATATTGTTTTTACTTCTTTAAAATTAGTTTACTACATTTGTTCTATATGGATTACAAAAAATATGGGATAGTTGTAAATTTAACAATTAGAATCAAAATACTTAAGTATCTAGCAACATTTTAAAAAATTTGCAAATATAACAAAATTTATCAAATTCTATCCATGATAGAAGTCTATCACCGATAAATCAAATAGTTCATATTGTAAATATTGGTCTATCACTGATAAACAATATAAGTCTATCATCGATACAAGTCTATCGATAATAATTTTGCTATATTTATAATTTTTTTCAAAATGTTACTATATTCTTAATTATTATTCCTAAAATGGTCATCAATTATAATTACTTTAAAAATATAAATATTAGAATTATTTTTAATTTTTTTTTATAATTATACATGATGTGATAATGAATTGGATGGAAACATGTTTTTAATTCAAAATAATATTTAAAATTTTACGATAACCAAAACATGGTTCCATTTTTAATCTAAATTATATATTTAACAAAAATAACCAAATTTAGATACAAATTGTGATGGTTGTAGTTAAAATTGGGCCATGGAGCTGGTTATATGGTAATGAATAGAACTCAGTATTTTCTTCAACAAATTCATTGGCATTCACCATCAGAACACACTATCAATGGAAAAAGATTTGCTTTAGAAGCCCATTTGGTGCACCAAAGCCAAAATGGAAATCATGCCGTTATTGGAGTTGTTTATAACATTGGACGACGACCCGACTATCTTTTATCCAAGGTAAGAAGTCTTGATGAACTTTAGGGTTTAAGGTTTAAAAATATTTACTTCACAAACATTTCCAATCAATCTTTAATTTAGTTTACTTACTATATATTTTATAGATGAAGGAATATTTGGAAGAGATTTCGGATACATGTGACAAGAAAGCATTAGATGTGATTGATCTATCAATGTTGAAGATGCAAAGCAGTCTATATTATAGATATATTGGATCCCTAACAACTCCTCCATGTTCTCAAAATGTACTTTGGACTATTGTCAGGAAGGTACTTTTAATTTCTAGTAAAAAAACATTATCTATATACACTTCTCAATTTATTTCTCAAATTTGTAACCTTTCCCATTTTTAATCACACTTTGATGCATGTTTTAGGCTAGGACTGTCACAACCGAACAAGTCAAGTTGTTGCGCGTGGCTGCTCATGATGTAAGTTATATAGTTTTACAAGTTCCATTAAATAAACCTTTCATCTTTAATTTTAACTCTAGTATTAGAACTTGGATTGTATTTCATTTGATTAACTAAAATGTACAACTAAAGCCTCATTTTGATACTTTTTTCAAAACAAAGTATGCATGTTTTCACTAATGTCTTTGTAAGTTATTAATTTTTCCTATTTGAGTTTTTAAGAAAAAATTAATAGACAAAAATTCAAGGTTTTTAAAAAGCTACTTTATTTGTTTTATTAAATACACCATTTAAAACTCTCTTAAAAGTAATATATTAAATAACATTAAAATTGGGTTCGGATTTAAATTTCCTAAATAAAGAATATTTTAAATAAAAAGAAAAGAAAATAATTGAAGGATATATTTAGAATTAAAAATTTTAATATTAAAACATCCGAAAATAATTCTCCAACTCACCACTATTGTGAAATAACATATACATAGATATATATAGACACATATAAGAGAAAATAGATTCACTAGTTGAAAAAGGTTCATTAGTTGAAAAAAGTTCATTTAAGTCACAAATCGTTTTCTCCAAGCTTTAACTCTCATTTTGTTATCTTTTTACTTATGATAAATAATTTAAAATATAATATGGTGTAACTTGATTTATGTGTTTAGGACTCTAACACCAATGCTCGACCTTTACAACCTATCAATGATCGAAAGATTCAACTTCGCATCCAATCAACCATATTTTGAAGATAATCAATGTCCAACAATAGATATATGGACAAATATTTCTTCTACTTTTCTTTTGTAATACATTGGGTAGTGCCTATCACACCATATTTTTATTTTACACTTATTTCATGTTATCAAAATTATTATCATATCTTGGTAATAAAAAACATTTTTGTTGTATTAAGTATTAGATCTAAAATATCAAATTAGTGGATTTAGTTCTATAGTAATTTAGTATGATATTTCTATTGCTAACTTATATGTCCTCGATATATAAAAGTTAAACACTTTTGCAAGGTATTAAAAAGAAAAATTGCACAAGGTAGCATTTTGAGAATATGATATAATAATTATAGCACATTGTTTTAGAATTTTGCAAATATGGTAAAATTTTCATTTATCCAACTTCAATTTGTCGTTACTCCTAAATTACCCTTCAATAACTTATTTTTCTTCCTCTTTTTAATGCCCTACTCATTATTTATTTATTCTCCCACTTTGTAAGGCCCTAATTATTTGTTTATTTTTATACTAAAAAATTATTTATTTTTTTTGTCTTAGTCTTAATTTTTGAATATCAATAGTATAATAATTGCAATATAAAATATAATGGTTGTTGATCGGAGTAATTTAACTTCATTTGTGATTTTTTTTTTACTTTCTTCGATGTGTATTTTGAGTTAAATCTGATTCCAAATGATTTTGTTTTATTTTTTTACATTAATTTTATTTTGGTTTTACTTTGTCTCAATTTTGTATATTAGTGTTGTGATACACTTATATTATATGTCTTAGTTGGTTAATATACGTTCTACGTGATTTTTGTTTTTTCAAATTTTGTGCAGTTCATTAGAGTATTATTAAGTACATGAATGATGTAAACCAGTGTATCATTATCAAGTATATGAATCAAATTTGCAAGTGTATATCAATAGTATATCAAGGGTATAAGTAGGATTTCAAGCATATCAAATGCATTTAATCAATCAATTGTATAAGTGAAAAATACTAAATGTATCTGTAGTACATCATGTGTATCAAACATATCATGTACATCAAATGTATCAAATTTGTTGAGTGTTCCAATGAAGCATAACAAGTTTATTAGCGGTGTGTCAAACTTATAAGTGAAGTTTTTAAGTGTATCAAACTATCGAGGCCTAAGGGGTATCAAGTATATCAAAAAGAATTAAGTGTAAAGAGGAGTATTATAATGTGTATTAAGATGTTTCAAGTGTATCAAAAGGTATCGAGTGTATCAAAGAGTATCAGGTGCATCAAGTGTATCAATCAAATATATCGGGTGTATCAAAAGCATCATGTGTATCATGAGGTAGTAGGTGTATCAGACGTATATAAAGTGTATCACACGTATATTAATAACGAGGGCATTTGTGACATTTTATCTTTTGATGTGTGGGCTGGACTTCGTATTTGTCATTTTTACAAATAATAAAATGTGTGTTATGGACTTATTATTATAACTTATTTTACCATTTTTGTAAGTGTCCTTATTAAAAAACTAGTGTCAAGTGAAAGTTTTATTATTATAACTTATTGTGCCATTTTTGTGAGTGTCCCTATTAAAAAACTAATGTCAAGTGAAAGTTTTCTAAATAATAATGTCATAAGTTTTAAAACATCAATTTCTCCTAATTATAAAATAATAATAAATATCGGTTTAAAATTTTATGAGAATTAAGTATATAAATAAATAGATCCTTAAAGAAAGCTTCAGCATACTGCGCTTTGAAGACTTCCAAATTGTTTTCTAGTGGAATGATTTTTCAACAAAATTTCTTATAAGCAACAAACATGATCGTTTAATGTCATTTTTAAACCGACATGATCCATTAAACCGACATCTATGCTAGTGTTATTTTTCTTTTACATTTGTATACACAATGAAATCTTGTGTTTGTATATACATTCTACAATAATACATGAAACATGATCCTAATACAAAAACTTAAATAAGAAATCCTAAACGCCTTTATAGTCTTCAACTTTCAACGATCGCTTGGCTATCTACATAATCGCTTAGCTTGGCTGGCTATCTGAGACCAAAATATATACTTTACAACCTGAGGAAGATTAAATCCAGAATGTGTAAAATTATGTTGATAGAAACCAACATTTTCTCCATCCACAATAGCATCACAATGATTATGAACTTCTATGAGTGTAACACGTCCATAGCCATATTTTGTAACGCTATATATATATATATATAATGAAAATTTTATGTCCACCCAGAAGAATGTTATAAGTTACCAAGCTCATTTCTATGCCTTCTTCTTTCATTTTTCTAACACAAGATAGTATGAATAAGGTTGCACATCATTAAAGCTTACTGTTATCACAAGACGACACACTTAAAAAATATTTAGATTGAATTAATATAGTAAATATACTTTGGCAATGACATATATACCATCAGAATATATATTTCAATCATAAAATACTTAATTGATCTTCTATACAAATCAATCAAACTTTAACTATATTCAAAACTGGAATGGTGACCTTTGTGTCAATAAATGAAACAAAAATATTAAGCTAACATTGAGATCAAATTAACATGTGTCAAAAGAAAAGGAGGAAATAGGAGTAGTTATTACTTTGTATAGACACGAGAGGATGGTTCTATTCCCCTAGCTCCCATCTTTTCAAAGGTTTTACGTGCACCGTTCTATTTCCCTACTTGATCTTCTAGAGCTATTGAATTAGTAGAAAGAGAGCTGAACAATGAGTTTTTATTTTGATAAGATCAAGTGATAATACGACAGATAATGTAACATTTCTATTGAAAGCTGCAATCTTCATATAATCAAAAACCAAAACACCATACCTTGAAAATAGAAAAAAGAGAATGTATATACTATGACAACTTACAGTAAAGTTAGAGTAATAATATTTCTAATGCATCTGGTATTTCTTCTGGCAACCAATTAAGAAGAAGAGAGCTGCAACATATTCACTAGAAGTTTATTAGAGGAATAAATTAAGACATCAACAACAAAAAAGACAAGATCTTACATTGTTAATACTTGAAACTAATTTAAGAAACCAATTTAGACCTTTAGTACAATTCTATAAGCTAATTTTAAAGCTATTAATGTATTAATACAACTGAGATTCTTACCTTGTCTGCATGATGCTTCATAGTTATATAACATTGTCTAGTAGATACGTCCCAAATCTTGATTTTCTTATAGTTATATTACATTGTCCATTGGAATGGGGCGAGGGGTTTTTGTGAAGTTTCAAACCATAGGCTTTAGAAACGAATAATGTTTATTTTCAAAAACCAAAATCATATAGTAACAAAAAAAGACTAATCACGAGGAAAGGATATAAGAAACCAAATCATATGCAATGTCTAAAAATATTATGGTTACTTGGAACGATTCGCTAACGCCTCAGGCAGAGAATCAAATATCATTTCAAATGCATCCTTTGGAAGAATAACTCCAAGCTCTTCTTAAAGCTTCCTCCTGAAATAAATACATCTAGATTCCTTTCTTATAATTCGCACATTAAAGAGAAAGAGTACAGTCATGTTTATGTAAAACTTAATCACACATAAAGTTAATTATGTATTTTGCATTAAAACTTACCGAACAACACTTAAAAGATACCAAACTTTGATGGAAATTTCTTCAAAATCCTCCAAATCTATAATCTTTCATCCTGAACAACACCTAAAAGATACCAAACTTTGAATCCACAAGCTAGAATTTTTTTGCGTGTCTCTTACAATGGAGCATTGGTCTACAGTAAAAAAAAGATTGGCTCTTGTTAGTTAAGATGAAGATTAAATAAATGAATTCAAAACAAATAAATTCTATATAGTCTATAAATGATTATTCATTTTAACCTGTTTTTAGCTCCACAATTATAGTACCAACATGAAACAACCAAGGCAACACCAAATGTTAATATAGTAAATCAACAATACTAGGAGTATTTTTAAGAGGTTAGATATTATGGACTTACTTCTCCAGCTCCAAGGAATAAAAGCTTTTGATCAAGTAAGGATCCGCCAACAACCTTTAAAGCTGAAATGAGCCAAGCAAGTACCACAGAAGTTGTCTCCTGACATTCAACAATGATGATTATAGTAGAGTTGATTGAGATTATCCAATTAGTAAAACAAAAAGATTCAAACCTGAATGTCATCATTAAAGAGTATTCTCCCCAGCAAAAGCTTGGTAGATTCGTTAAAAAGAACACCATTCCCCTCAAGCTCAAATTTTAAAGTTGATTTGATTACAACAATTGAAATAAATTTCAAAGATCATTGTTTCTATAACCTATATCAAAATATTTTATGTAGACAACTTGATAAGAAAAGTTTAAGCAGATTTGAACCATCCTAATAAATTAATCTCCTTCCTCTAATTTGTCAAAAATTTTGTTCAACAAGCTATACAAATTCAAAGTTTAAACAGAACTTGATACATCTTGACTAAACAAAAGCGTAATGCAAGAAGATAACCAGAATCAAGTACTATTGAAAGGATGAATACTGTTATTCTAATTTCCCAAAAACGCATACAGTTCTGGAAATGAATTTACAAAGAAACGAAACAATAACTCAGATTAAAGAAAACAAAGAGAAATCACATCATCCTAAGAAGATAACCAATGTATTTTCCCTAAGCGAAGTATTCAAGGCACAACTCCTCCACAAGATCATGTTGTTTGCCTAAGCCTTGTTGACCTGGCAATTGACTCAGCCATGATACTGATAAATTTGCACTCGCCTGAAAATACAACCCGTCATCAATTGGTTCAAAAGCGAGTACAACACTTAATTTATCTCTTCTCAGACACACTATATTGAAGATTTTAAACTCTTCTAGAAATTATCACCCAAAACATAATAATGTTAAAGCTATCATCAAAATGTCTAACGGAATTGGTAATTGAGACAAGTTTGTGATGAAAATATTAGATTCACGTTGCTTTAAATTCAGCCCTTTGAAACAAGTTTCTATTATCAAGTACATAGAATTATGTCCATGAAATAGAAACAAAATGTCCATGGACATAATTTAACTTTCTATTTCATGGACATAATTTTAACTTCTAATTCTAAGAACTTTGATAATATAATTATGTCCATGAAATAGAAACAAAATGTAGGATCTCTATGTACTTGCATTTTAATCGGATTATAGGTATATTTACTCCCTACTAAGTCCCAACATCCATCTTTTGTAAAACATTAGCAAAAGAATGATACAAAAAAATTGTAAGATGAAAAAATATGCAAAAAGTTCAAGTTTTCTAAAAAAGATACCATTGAAGAAATTCAATGCACTCGATCTACAACAATTGAACATGTGCGGGTGCATATAATCTCCCCCCCTCTAATGAATAAAAATATCCTCAAAGACCCTACCCTGTAAGTTCAATAACATAAGTGAGTAAAAATTCAGACTTCTAACAATACCTTAACTAGTTGTGTTGTACTTCGGTTACCCACAAACACCACACTTTAAAAATCCTAGAAGTGAAAATCCACCGTAGACATAGTTGCAGTTTCATTAAACCAGTATTATGAGGTTATACCAGCAATAACGCAAACTAAGACAAATGGACTATAATCAAAAGAAAATGGTATTAGAAAAGGATTGACTTTAAGAGCTAGCATAATAGTTTCAAGGTAAAAAAAAACTAAGTTTTCAACCATTTGAGGTCACATGTAGTTGGATCAACCAATTCATTTCAACACACATATGGCTAGCTTATAATGATTAACACTACCCCAATACAGTTTAATAATGTTCCAATCACTTGAAGAGTCTCCAAGATTCGAAATTCAAAAATTGTAACACAAATGGACTAAAATCTATTTCTAAAGAAAACAAGTGAATAAAAATTTCCAACTTAAAAAATATCTTTCCTTGAAAGAAAACCAACTGACATACCCATGCATCTTTCATTCTGCTAGAAATGTATTTCCAACTCGAAGCTCCAAAAATAATTAAAGAATGTTTCCCTTCTACTTAGTTAACTTAATGTTTTCCTTCTACTTCGTTAACTTCATGTTAGTTACACTTTATTTAATAACTACCCAACGAGAAATAAACAAAAAACCATGCATTTGGAGGAAAGAATCCTAGAAGTTAAATTCTCGAGATACATAAACACCTCAAATCCAACTTCAAACTGAAGGGATAAAATCCCTATGACAGCATAAGATGTTACAGAACCATTACTCAATTTAATTTCGGAATCCTAAAATACCAATACATTGGCAAAAATTTAGAATCAAAATTCTAAATAAAAACTAAGCATGATTTTATTTAAAAGATACAAAGGACTTACATTTGTTGACGTCTCTAAATCTGCAAACCATCAAATTGAGATACCACCGGTCGGAGACCTTCCTATCATTTGGGATGAGATTGGTTTGTGGGAACCAATTGGGATGGAAAAAAGTCTAGAGGTATTTGAGATAAATTCTTTTCTTTTTGCAGAGAGCAAAAACCTTGGCATTTTCTTTTCTTAATTATTTTATTAAAGAAAACTATTTTCTTCTAGATATTTATAACTCTCTTTCCTTCTTAAAATAAGAAAGAGAGTTGCAGAGAATCTATGTGTAACACCCTGAGTTCTAAGGTATTTATTTTTTTAATTAAATTACCTTATTACTTAAAGATTTTAAATTTTTTAGTATTAATTTAGTACACTTAGTGTGGAAGGAAAATGATCGATTGAGAGAAAAAAAATGAAGGAGGAAAAAAAAAGAAATTGAAGGGTAATAATAGTAATATTATTATTATTCTTTAAAAAAAAAAAGAAAAAGGGAAAATATTTCCCTTCCCTCCCGCGCCCTCCCTCACCTTTTCTTCTTCCTTCTGCCCTAGCTACAGCCGTCGCCCACCCTCACCCTAACCTCATCGTCAGTCAAAGCCCAGTCAAAGTCATCGCTGAATTCGTCGCTCGGTTCGTGAAGCCTACTGACCATCTATTTTCGACTGCGTTTGGTATTTTTTCATAAAGCGCCGCCACTCCAAACGTTCACCGGCTATCATTCGTGGAGTGTCGAACACCTCCACCGCGTTTTCCATCCGACCATGTCGCCCACAAGTTTGCATCGTTGGTCTCCACGCAAGTCATCCGTGAGTCACGCGCCAAGCTTTTCCTTCCAGCCGCATGGGTTTCCTTCCTATTGTGTGTGGTTTTTCTTTATTCGCCGTTTCTGCCTTGCTGTTGGGTGAAAGATTTGGGTAAGGTTAAAGTATGGGTTTTGTTGTTTTCGTGTCTATCGTTATACGTTAACTTTTGGACTTAATCATTGGAGAAATGCTTAATTCTTAAAGGTACACATTGAATCGGGGAATGAATCCTTGATTTTTCCAAAGGGTTGAGGTGGAGTTTGACCTTCCATCGGCTTGGGTAAGTTACAAAATTCACATTTGGGATGAATTTGGATGAATGAAACTATTTAGAAGGATGTTGATTTATGCTGTTTATGTTTAGGATTGGACTATTGGAATTGGTTCGATTGAATAACTTGTATAAAAGTGAGGTAAGGGGCTTCTACTACTGGACTCTACTTTAGGTTTGAATGATGTTGACTGTATGGATCTTTTTGAACAATAGTAGACTTGATGATGAGTGCGTACTGTGGTTGACTGAAATAGGCATATAAGGACGTAGATTCCACGATAAACTTGAGTATGGTTGTCTGATATGCATAAAAGTAGACTTGATGATGAATGTAAACTATGGTTGATTACGATATGTGTGTGTGTGTGTGTGTGTGTGTGTGTAGATATGACGACAAATGTAGGTTTTGGTTGTTTAAATGGGCAGATGTGAATTTGTTGACTGTCGTTTAGTTTGGGTGAATTACATTGTAACACCCCAAAATCTTAAGGTAATATATTTTTATCTTACTTTTAATTATATCAAAATATCTTTGTTTAAAGGTTTTAAGTTTTAGGGGTGTTATTATATTTTGGATTTGTTGGGAAAGAATATGGAATAAGGAATTTAAGATATATATAAGAAATAATAATAGTTATTAATATAATTGTAATTATTATTATTTATTAGGTTTTATAAAAAAAAAGGAAAAGGAAAAAGAATTTTCCTTTCTTCTTCCCCCGTGCGAACACCACCCCCCTCTTGAATTTCTTCTCCTCCTTCTGCCCTAACAACCGACCACCTCAATTTCCTTTTTTTTTTCATTTACCGTCTGTAAGCCACTGAACAATCGACCACCTCAACCTCACCGCTTAGATCCCGACGTTGCACCTCTGTCACGTCTCGTCTCTATCTACACCACTATAGTCCAAATTCGCATCGGTCGAAGCCCAACCGTGCACCTTCATCCGATTTCATCCACGTCATTCTAAGCCAAGTGGTCGTGTCAATTCGCCAGTCGAGAGTGAGGTAACGCGTGCGTCTCCTCACAACCGTCCAAGTTTTATTCCAATCGTGTGTGAGTTTCTTCGATCGTCGCTTCTGCCTTGCTGTGGATTTTTGGGTGAAAGAAATTTTGGGTAAGAATGAAAATTGTAGGATTCATGGTTTCACATTGTAAAATTTTGATGAATTTTGGTGGTTAATTGGTTCAAATGATAGATTCTTGAAGTGTTGAAAGCGACGTGGGTCCTTTGAATTCACAACCAATTTGTGAATTGTTGGAGTTTGGTTTGCCAATACCTTGGTAAGCTAGATTGTACCTTGAGAAAATTATGAGGGAGTTTGTATCGTGGAAATAATTGAGTTCTTTTATCCTTATGATTAGGTGTATTTCGTTGGATATAGTTGTTCGAGAAATT
>JBBPDI010000005.1:5263217-5275448 GCA_037974545.1 Cucumis variabilis
AAGTGATTGATGTTTGGTTAGTGACAAGACTTATTGTAATTTTGTTATTCACGACAATACCTTGTTGTATTTAGTTTGTTCGTAAAAATATATTACCAAGGTTTAGTTTCTATTTTGTTTGTATTTGTCCCTTTGTGAAAATTCTATAGATTTCCTACACTTGGTTTATTTGTAAAAATTTATCTATGAAAGTTCTTATTTATATGTGTACTAGTTTTGTGTTAAAATAGAATCAGTTGATGAAAATTATGAGTAATGACAGGAACAACTCTAATATGCCAACTAGTCTTTTTTATTATGAGTCATTTAAAAATCGTTAAGAGTATGAGAGCACGATACATGAACGAAAACATTATTGAATTACAAGTTTTTTAACAAAAATTGAAACATGCTTGACGGTTTTTAAATGTAATAAACAAGCTTCATGGTTTTTCAATGTCATAAACAATCAATTTCTTGATGGTTATTAAATGTCATGAACACTTATACTCATAACGATTTTAAACTATCATAAACATTCATACTCTTGACAGTTTTTAACTGTTATGAACATTCGTATACTTGACGTTTATAAAACGTCGATGTTCAATATTCTTGACGTTTTTATCAACCGTCAAGAACTTTAGCTTTTTTGTCACTGGCTTCAAGGACGATTTTAAAATCCTCAAGAATAGTGATTCTTGACAGTTTAAATACGTCAAGAGAGCTGTTTTTGTAGTAGTGTCATCCTAATAAAATAGAAACCTAACTAGTTAACTGAGTTATATCTAGTGGATACTATTTCGTGTTTCGGTCTTATGCAAACTCATTGCAAAGGATACCATCACTCGCATGTCGCCTACAGAATGTATTGGATCATTACATTTGTATCACATACAAAATGAGTCGTATTCATATAGGATGTTTGTTTATTGGATTTAGGTTATTAAAACAAAACTAATAATATAATAACACTAATTGAAATTGTAATAATAACACTTTATTAATAATGATCAATAGATTATATTTACTATCTACGAGTTTTAATACATAAAATTCAACACCCGGTATATGACTTTGTTCACGTGTATGCTTTCTAGTAGTCAACTGTAGTGTTGACTGCCACATTTTTCTGGCATGCATGAAGTCACTTACACGACTTCGTCACTTTAAAATCTAGCCACCAACTTATGCCTTCCTTCAATCTTCTGTCTTCCACTGGCCTTTTGCCTTCCTTTAATCTTCATGAAAATTATTTGAATTTATGTTTGTTGTTTAATTTTAGTTATATTGTTTGATTTCATGGGTAAAAATTATTTGATTTTGTTGTAAAAATTATTTGAATTTAGGTGTGTTATTTGATTTTAGTTATATTATTTGGTTTTAGGAAAATTATTTGATTTTAGAGAAATTATTTGATTTTAGGTATGTTATTTGATTGAAGAAAATTATTTTATTTTAGGAAAATTGTTTGATTTAGGGAGAATCTTTTTATTAGGTAGAATTTTGATTTTAAGTATGTTATTTGAATTTTGATTTTAGGTATGTTATTTGACTTTAGGAAAATTATTTGAAATTTTTTTATTTGAGGTACTTTTAATTTTGAGGATTACGCTTAAGTTTTAGTGTATGGATATGTAAATTATAGGGCTTAAATTCATACTAGTGTATGGCGCAATTATTTAATTCTAATGTTTTAAAATTTTGTGTATTAAGTTGGACATGTAATATTTTGAACTCATCACTTTTATGTAGTTGAAATTTCATTTTTCATGTTATTACTGTAATATATCTATGTTATTAACTTCAATACTTTTTTATAATAGTTTGCTCAATGGAACTTGATTCTGTTGATCCTACCCAACTATATCTATAGTCATCCCATCGCTCATAGTTTGTATGAGATACCTCCTCCACAGCTGTTTTGAGTAGTCAGAGGAGAGCGACAACGTCCGAGCAGACGAGCCCCTACGTGTCATACTTAGAGGCTGCTAGATTTTTTAGGGTTTTCAGATAAGATTCATGCAGTTTGATTCATTTGATTACTGCTTTTATCGAGCGTTGAAGAATCATATGAAAATGCATTTTTATTTGCACCAAAACCATGGTCATAGTACAAACTTAAGGTTAAAAAATAATCCTTCAAAGCTTAAAGCAAAAACTTATCTAAAAATATACAATATTTTTAAATTTAAAAATCTTATTATAAATCTATAACAATCTTCTAATTCACTGATTACAAGTTATTTGACACATCCTTCAACTATGCATTAAGTTGTCACTATGGTTTCAAAATTTATACCATAAAAATATTTTTAATTAATTACTTAAAAATGTCATTATGCTTTCAAAAATAAGTAATTCAAGCGAATTAGGTGGAGAGAGAATTTAAGATGTTTGTTAAAAAGAAAAATGTGTCAACGTAGAAATTGAAGTTCGTTGTAAATGATCATAAAAATCATAATAATTTTGGCTGGATTAGAACAAAAATAAGGGATTGGTTAATTAAGTTTTAATAAATTAAACCATAATAATCATAATAAGCGCTTGATTGATTAATTAATCAAATGTTTAAGTTTTTTTTAAAATATGGTAGTTTAGGAAATTAAACCATAATAATCATAATAAGAGTTTGAATATTAAGTTTTTTTAATTATATATTTGATTAATTACGTTTTTAAGAAATTACATTATAACTTTCTTTTTTTTTTAAGAAATTAAACCAGTCACGTTCCACGTGGGACAAGCTGGTCAAAATAGGCTAACATGGATTAATGGACGTCGTATAGTGGGGTACACGACTTCCTTTGTTTTCAAACACAACTCTATTTTTTCACAATATATAGTTTGGCCATCTACCCCATTTTTACCATTTCTTTACATACTACCCTATTTTTGTCATTATTTATAAAAAAAAAAAAAACACTATATTTGTAAGCTCCCATTCTACTATCCTTACTTATTATTATGTTATTATCTTTTAAGATGTGAAAAAGAAGTTGGAATACATATTATGCTTCTTAAAGGTTGAAATTTTTTTTATGAGAAAGGAAATTAGATCAAATTTAGTTGGGATAAGACTTGAAAACTAAGTGCGGAAAAGATGAAAAAGCTAAGAAAATGGTCCAAGTAGTAGTGTAATGTTAAGTTGCAGGTATTTTGGTAATTTCTTCATATTATTAATATCTTCTTCCTCTTTCCTTTTTGTGATTTAGTTTTTTATAAAAAAAATAAGAGTACTTTACTAAGTTCTTGTTGAGGGTTGGAATGAGTTAAAGTAAGTTTTCTTCAAGTTCTCAAGTGCCTATAGAGTATAAGCGCTAAGATTAAATTATTCATAATACTCGGGTTCTAAAGTTGAATGTTAGGGGTTGAAAATGAGCTTTTCTTTAAAGTTGGAGTTCGTTTGGGTGTTTGTTTTCATAAAGTTTGGAACATAAAATGAATATAATTTGGGTGATCTTAGGAAGTGCTTGAGTTGTTGACTCATGGCAATATATTGGATATAAATTCCAAGCATCATTGATAATGGAGGGAAAGTATATCTACATAAATGACCTATTGAATTTTGAACCAAGTTAGATGGTGTTAAGTATCTAAATTTCGAGTACAAGGGTTCTTATGTGAAAAGTTTAGTCTAATCCTAGGCGTTTTGAAAATTCAAGGACCTTAGAAGCATAAAATAGATCTACGTGGCCTTACGAAGTATTTTTGCAAATAGTTGTAGCCTCATATCATATGAAGTTGATGTGCCCTTGATCATTATTTTATGTCAAATTGAAGTGGGAAAAGCGTACAATTCCAGGGGATCGAGTTATTGACAGTGAGTGGTTCATTTTTAAGTTTTCTTTGTATTTATACATGTCATGTTATAATATTGCTTGAAAATTACCATGACTTAACCTTTTTATGACAACGATCATTTATGTTTAAACAATGCATTTACCCATTATGATTTTCAGAATGGGTATGACTTAGATTTTATAAAAACGTGAAATATATGATTTTATGAGAATGTTGGTGATTTACCCATAACCTAGTTGAAAGTGTTTTCATAGCGCCACCTATGGTTGTCAGGGGGTTTCGAGACTGAAAAAGGTCGTGACCTGAGATTCAAGAAACTAAGCGTAGGTAAGGATATGGATGGAGGATTGTGACATGGTTCGAGCCTAGCTTAACCAATGGTGGGTGGCTCTATGTGCAAATAGGAGCATGTATGAAGGTTGTTATTGTGATAGGTACTAAGTATGCGTGAGCTCCATTTGAGCGCATGTTTCCTTGTGGATATGGATCACGTGTGAGCTATTCCAGGCCGTGTATTTATTATGTTATCATGGTTGTATTGGATGAAGGTTGCTATCGTGGTGGGTACTAAATATGTGTAAGCTAGTTTTGGCCGCATGATTTCGATCATGTGTGAGCTATCCTTGGCCTTATATTTAGATTCCTTGCCATAGTCGGGTTGAGTACATGTTTGTTGGTTTGATTTGATGTTTTATGATGATAACAATTTTAATTAATATTTCATTATCGATGCATATTTACACATCTTTTGAGCATGTTTTATGAGTTTTTACATTTATTACTTGCCACTCACTAAGTTTTCAACTTACATTTTCAAGGTTCCCCCCCCCCCCCCCTCCTCCTCCTCCTCCTCCCCCTAGGTAGCTATCCAAGACCAAGAGTGAATTGAAACCCCATCACTTGTAGATAATCTTCATTTTTGTATGTATATAGCTAAATTTTTTGTATTGCATCGGGTGGTAAGATGTAACAAGAGTGACGCTAAGGACTCGTGTTTTAAAATCCTCATTAGATTGTAATATTTTTTTTAATGTAATATTTAGTTTGAATTTTAAACTTTACTTGAAACTCTGGAATCATCTGGATGTGTGTAGTGAGACACACTTGTTATGTTGTAGTATCTGAAGTCTGGTTATATATGCATAGAAGTGAAAATATATTCATTTTTAGGTTTGGCACCCCATATTTTAGGGGAGATGCTGCCAAAATTTTTATAGAATTTCTAAAAAGTATTTATGCAAACCTTATTTTTGAAAAGGAATGTTTTAAAGAGTAAATTCACACCACAATCGAGGTTAGAGGGAAAAACCTAGAACGGGGTGTGATAATATTTCCAAAAATAGTCTTAAGAAGTGATATGGAATGCATATTTAGTTTCTCACAAAGTTTTGGTCTTTTAAGGTAATTTTGTTGCATAACTATCTTAAATAATTTATGATTAGATTATTATTGGTGTTAAATTAATTAGAATTGGAAGTTAAAGAAATTTATTTAGTTTAATATGTTAGATTAATTAAGTATATATATAGATAGATGAAGAATGTAATTAAATTATATAGTCTTAGTTATATAATAAATAAGTGAGAAATTGATAATTATATATTGGAATATGATTATTGCAAGAAGAAGATGAAATTAATTACGAAGAGAAAAGTGATTTAGATAAGAATATATGTTTATTATATATGTTTATTTAAAGATCAAAATGAATTAAACAATAATAGAGTATTATTAATTTTATTATTATTTCGTTATAAATTAGGGCTTCTACATTAATTGTGTATGAAAGGACAAATCATATTCATCTTTTATCCCAAGGTACTCTACCCAAGCTTTTGGATTAATTGGTGGTTTAATATGATATCAGAGTTCATTAAGCCCCAATGGGTATTTGAAGGGGCATGTTGAGATGTTGAAAGTCCTACATTGAAAAAACTAAGGAGACTCATACTCTTTATGATATAGATCCGCTACTCCTCTCATCGCCAATTGGTTTTGAGATGGAACCCCATATCAAATTTGGTAAAGAGCAAGTGGTCTAGGGAGGTTCAAGCCTTGCATTGTCATTTCCTCCCCAATTAAAATTTATTTCTACTTCTTAGCGCTTTCAAATATTTCAATCCCACGAGTGAAGGTGAGGGAGTGTTAGTGATTTATTGAGTTATTATATGATTCAAGATATCTCTTAATAGGAAGTTAATGCTTTACCTAGCTAGACCAAGAATGGATTCCTTATTGGGTAATATTGTTTATACTCATTATTCCGTAAGAGGAAAGACAAGCTAGCAAGTGACAAAAAGAAAGAACATCGTTCATATGAGAACTGTTTGGTTTACGCTTCTGCTATTATTTTTAGAAAGTTAGATAATTAGTTTAGTAATGATCTTAGTTTGGTTTTGAAAAATTAGGTTGTTACACAGTACATCAAAAAATCGTGATTTTGATTCAAATGTGAAAAAATTTGTATTGTAAAGATAATTTTGTCCACCTCATACAAGAGTTTTAACATCTCAAAATCGAGTTTTATTGGATGAAAATTTATAAAAGAAAATTAATTATTTCTAACCGTTTTTGTCAAATTAAATATTGTCACCGTTTTGACATTTTTTTCTTTCCATTTACTACCCCACGATTTCCTCCTACATTTAATTTGTGATTGTTGGTTGCCCCTCACATACACTATATATCACTCTTCCTTTCATTCTAAATATATAACAAAATCCATCTTCTTCATTCTCTCTGAAACAAAGGTTTCCGAGTAAGATGTGTCTGTTCTTGAGTGATATTGATTACTGGTTGATTTCTGTGCAAAATCAATTGAAGATAAGAGTCTATTTTGTCCTAGAGACGACGAGACATTTATCTATTTGCACATTCTCAAGCAGAGCTGCGAAATGTCTTAAAGAGAGCGTGTTTTGCGACTCAGTTGTACATTCATATTGTTTTTGTCTTGCAACTTCTGTTCCAACATTTTTGTTGTTGTTTGTTGTTTACTACTGCTTGTTGTTGTTCTTTATTGTTGCTGTATTTTGTTGTTTTCCATTACTAAGATCCTAAGTTCGACATGAGTTGAAGATCGACGTCAAACAACCTCAACAATTTTAAGACGTTTCCGATCTGTTGAGATTGCTGGACAACTCCAATATGATTTGATGCCTTTCAATCTTAACCATCCGTTTCGATTTGAAGGAGCACACTTCAAAAGGTGGAAACAAAAAATGTTGTTTTTTCTCACATTGAAGAAGGTCGCTTCCACATGTACTACTGAAAAGCTAAAAGTCCCAGAAACAAATCCTACGAAAGAACAAATGAAGAAACTCACCGTGTGGACAGAAACAAATTTTATCTGTAAGAATTTAATTCTTACTGGACTAATTGACGAATTATATGACTATTATAGTACATTACCAATTGCGAAAGAGGTCTGGGACGCATTACAAAAGAAATATGACACGAAGGAAGCGGTGTCGAAAAAAATATGCAGTGAGCCGATACCTACGGTACCAAATGACCAATGACAGATCCGTGGAGGTTCAATTGTATGAGATCCAAAAAAGAACACACAAAAGTATCAGCGAAGGGACGACGCTAGACGAACAATTTCAAGTTGCAGTTATTATTGATAAATTACCTCCCATGTGGAAGGAATTCAAGAAAGCTCTAAGGCATAAAACCAAGAAGTTCTTGCTGGAATGTCTTATCACATGACTAGGGATAGAGGAGATGGCAAGAAAGCATGATCAAAAGAAGGAGGTGAACACGATTCCTATAAAAAAAGTATATTGCAATTCCAAAATCAGATCTGAAGCCAAAAGGAAACAAGATGAAACGTGGATCCAACAAACAGAACAACCTTCAGTCCAGAAGTACGATAGAAATTATTTGTTATAACTTTAATAAGTCTGGACACTTAGCTAGGGATTGTAGAAACAGAAGCAAACCTGGTAGAAGATGAATTTGTAGCTATAATTTCTTAAGTTAATGTCATTGAGGGGTCTAAAGGTTGGGGGCTAGACACTGGTGCATCTCGCCATGTCTGTCATGACCTTAGTTTATTTAGAAAATATAATGAGGTTAAGGATAAGAATATCCTTCTGGGAGATTATCACACAACTAGCTAAGGTATCTGGTGTTGGAGAAGTAGAACTGAAATTCACATCTGGCAAGACGCTTGTGCTGAAGGAAGTTCTGCATACTCCAAAATTTTTTTAAAAAAATTGGTCTTCGAATATCTCCTCAATAAGGCTGGCTTCATTTAAACCATAATATTAAACTTGTTTATCTTAACAAAAAATAATGTATTTGTGAGAAAAGGTTACGCTACTGATGGCATGTTCAAATTGAATTTGGAAACTAATAAGAATTTATCTTCTTCTTAAATGTTGTCTTCTTTTCAGGTTTGGCATGCTAGACTTTGTCATGTTAATAAAAAGCCTGATTAGCAACATGAGTGGGTTAAATCTTATACCTAAGTTATCTATGTATGAATTTGAGAAATGTACATGTTGTAGTCAAGCTAAGATAATAAAAACCTCACATAAGTTTGTAACTAGAGTAATAGAGCCTTTAGAATTAATGCAGTTTGACTTATGTGAATTTGATGGCACATTAACTAGAAACAATAAAAGGTATGTAATAACCTTTATAGATGATTGTTCTGACTACACTTTCATTTATCTGTTTAAAAATAAAAGTGATGGATTTGACATGTTCAATGTGTATGTAATTGAAATAGAGAATTAGTTTAACAAAAGAATCAAGAGACTTTGTAGTCATAGAGGAACTGAATATGATTCAGTTGCCTTCAATTAATTTTATAACTCAAAAGGAATAATACATGTAACTACTGCACCTTATTCTTTTGAAATGAATAGAAAACCAGAAAAAGAGGATAGAACACTAACGGAGTTAGTAGTTGCTATCTTAATTGAATCAGGAGCAACACCATCTTGGTGGGGTGAAATAATTAAGACTGTTAATTATGTTCTTAATAGGATTCCTAAATCAAATAGTAAATATTCACCATATGAAGTTCTTAAGAATAAAACACCAAACCTATCTTATCTTAGAACTTGGGGCTGTCTAGCCTATGTTAGAATACATGATCCAAAGAAAAGAAAATTAACCAGTAGAGCCTATGAATGTGTTTTCATAGGATATGCTGAAAACAGTAAAGCCTATATGTTATATGACTTAGAAAACAAAGTAATCATAGAATCAAATGACGTAGATTTTTTCAAGGATAGATTTCCTTTTAAATCTGGTGGGGGCTTAAATAGTCAAACTAGTGGGGGCTCAAGTCAAATATCTACCTTCAATTAGAATCCAAACCCAAGAAAAGGATGTAGATCTTGAACCTAGAAGAAGCAAGAGAGCTAAAAACATAAAGGACTTTGGAGAAGACTTCAAAATGTATACCATAGAAGATCCAAAAGATCTAACAGAGACCTTATCCTCAGTAGATATAAACTTATGGCAAGAAGATATCAATGATGAAATGGACTCTCTTGAATCCAATAGAACTTGGTACCTAGTTGACTTACCCCCTGGTTGCAAATCAATACGCTGTAAATGGGCCTTAAGGAAGAAACTCAAACCTGATGGATCAATGGATAAGTATAAGGTTAGATTAGTAGCTAAAGGTTTTAGGTAGAGAAAAAACATAGATTTCTTTGATACTTTTTCACCGGTCACTAGAATCACCTCAATTAGAGTATTGATATCTATAGCTGCCATGAATAATCTCTTAATCCATCAGATAGATGTCAAAACCGCCTTTCTAAATGGTGATTTAGAAGAAGAGATTTATATGGAACAACCTAAAGGTTTCATAGTTCACAGTCAAGAATCCAAAGTTTATAAACTAGATAAAGCCTCCATAGGCTAAAACAAGCTCCTAAGCAATGGCATGAAAAGTTTGACAACTTAATCATATCCAAAGGATTCAAAGTAAATGAGAGTGACAAATGTATCTACTATAAAACTGAAGATAAGTTATGTACTATCATATGCATATACGTAGATGACATGTCAATCTTTGGATCAAACTTGCACATCATAAATGATGTAAAATCTATGTTGGGTGCAAAGTTTGACATGAAAGACTTAGGAGAAGATGGTTTAATCTTAGGTATCAAGTTTATAGGAACTTTCTTTAGATCAATCTCATTACATAGAAAAGATTCTAAAGAAGTATAACTACTTCAATAGCAAACTAGCTTGTACACATTATGAATCTAGTGTTAAATTATTTAGAAAAACCGGTGACAGTGTTAACCAATTTGTGTACGCTAGCACCATAGGTAGTCTAAGATATGTTGCTTATTGCACTAGACCAGATATAGCTTATGTTGTAGGATTACTATGTAAGTTCACCAGTAGACCCAGTCTAGAACATTGGAATGCTATAGAACAAGTAATGAGATATCTTAAGAAGACTCAAAATCTAGGATTACATTATCAAAAGCTTCCTACTGTACTTGAAGGTTACAATGATGCTGATTGGAACTCCCTCTCAGATGACTCAAAGGCTACAAGTGGCAATATTTTTAATATAGCAGGAGGAGTTGTTGCTTGAAAATCTAAGAAACAGACAATTTTAGCCCAGTCAACGATGGAGTCAGAGATGATAGTACTAGTTACTGCTAGTGAAGAAGCAAGTTGGCTTCGAAGCTTGTTATCAGAAATTTTTACTTGGAAAAGACCGGTACCAGCCATACTAATCCATTGTGATAATACTACAACTATCGCAAAAGTTCAAAACTGTTATTATAGCGGTAAGAGACAACAAATACGTCGTAAGCATAGTACCATTAGAGATTTCTCACTATTGGTGCAATGATAGTTGATTATGTACGCTTTAATGACAACTTGGCTGATCCTTTGACGAAAGGACTAGCAAGAGAGAAGGTTTTAAAAACCTCAGAAAGAATAGGACTCAAGCCTATTGAAAAATGAGTTACGCTATGAGGTAAACCCAACTTGTAAGACTGGAGATCCCAAGAAACAAGTTCAATGGGTAATAAATGATCACACGTAATATAACGAGAATCATGCTAAATTAGGAATTCCATTCTTATGATCCAGTGCTTAGCATGATATCCTAAAGCTATGGGAAGGCTGAACTTTGTTCGTAATGAAATCTATATTTGATATCAAGTAAGGTACCTAGCTACAGGAGTACTCTTCATAGATTCACCTTTGTGAATGTGGAAGTGAAGGCCACTTCCTATGGAATTCTGGGCAGATTCCTAGAGCATTCACTAAACTAGGATATACATGCAAAGCCATAAAGCACGAGCTAGTTTAGAACTTCACTCAAATAATATTGTGTGTGCAATAACATTAGAAGTAAAGTTCAAAACTACAAGTTACTTTATGATACTCTAAACTATTGTCACTACGTAAAGGTTCAAGTCACCAAACACCTTTACTTAAGCATAGTATATCATAGAAATAGACACTCGATGAAAATGTTTTCAAAAAATTTCAACTGAGAGACTGATAGTAAAAAAATTTCAAGTGGGAATTATTGGATGAAAAATTTATAAAAGGAAATATAATATTATTTTATTCTCAAAAGTATTCGTACATTGATTAATTTTGATTGTGAAAGTCCTTTCTTATACTCACCGATTAATCAATGGGTTTGGACCCTTGGGCACCTAAGTTTTAGAAGGATGGAGGAGATAGGCAAATGTAGGTCTGCTCGTATCTCCACGTGTCGTCCATCCATAAACGAAAATTAATTATTTCTTATTGTTTTTGTCAACGTTTTTCCTCCCCTTTAGTACCCCATGATTTCCTCCTACATTTAATTTGTGATAGTTGGTTGCCCCTCACATACATTATATATATCAGCTTTCCTTTCATTCCAAATATATAACAAAACACATTCTCTTCGTTTCCTTTGAAAAGGTTTTCGAGTAAGGTGTGTCTATTCTTGAGTGATATTGATTATCGATTGATTTCTGTGTGAAATTAACTGAAGATGAGAGATTGTTTTATTTTAAGACGTACGTTCATATCATTTATGTCTTGTTCCAACATTTTTGTTGGTGTATTTTGCTCTGTACCGTTACTGTGATCTTAAGTCCGACGTGAGTTGAAGATTGAAGTTAAACAACCTCAGCATGTTTCACCTCTCTATTTTAACTTGCGATCCCAAAGGCTGTGTAGTTTGGGGGCAATTCAAAAGTAGATGAAAATTAACGTATCTCTCCCTATTCTTTGTTTTTTTTTTTTTAAAAAAAATGATTATAAAAGGCTGGATGATAATTGATAAATGTTATGACTTTTGAAACAACAGAGCGCAGTCCATGTATATATATATATATATATAATTTAGCCGAAAAGAAACAGATTTTTTTTATATAATTAATAATTTGTTAATTAGAATGGAAAGAGGAGAAGAGCGAGAGCATTTAAATAGTTTTCGTAAGGAGCACA
>JBBPDI010000005.1:5275548-5291031 GCA_037974545.1 Cucumis variabilis
AATCTTGAATTAAATTCTCTTCTTGATTAAGGCATAATTCAATCTTCATTACCATCTTTTATTCAATGATAAGGTTGTATCCATACTTAAGCCCATACCTCACTTATCATATAGAATTTCAATCTCTAATATCTCCTTTTCTTTTTTTATGAACCAAATTGCACACTAAATTTTCCTTCTCCCTTATTATTTTTCATGCTTTTCTTTTCCCTTTTCTTGCTAATCTCAATTTTTTTTAAGCATTGCATTCAACAAATATTCATCCTACATTTCCTTGGGTTCGACACCCACGCTTGCACCTACCTACGGTAAAATTGAGGGTAAAATACAAAAAAAATTCTTTTGTCAAGATGGTTAGGTAAGTACCCCTCACAACTATTTTAAATTTTCACGACCTTGCCTATATACCTTGCGTAATCTTTTACCTTTTTGCATATCAATTCCCATTTTGTCAAGATGACACATTGTTAAGGATAAAAAGCTATGCATTCCACAAAATAAGGCATTGAGGGATAGTATTTTAGAGGAAGCTCATAGTTCAGCTTAAGCAATGTACCACGAAAGTACTAAGATGTATAGGACTTTAAAAGTCTCTTATTGGTGGCCAAGCATGAAACGATAAATAGCTGAGTTTGTAGCCAAATGATGTTTGATCTGTCAATAAGTCAAACCTCAGCGACAAAAGGCTAGTAGGTTGATTTGTTCTCTGCCAAGTCTTGAATGGAAATGGAAACACATATAACCATGGACTTCTTGTTTGGGTTGTCCAAAACATAGATAGAATATGATATTTTGTTATATTTTGTAAATATTTTAGTTCATTTTGTTGTATTTGAAAATATGCCTATTTAGTTCCTATGATTTGTTGAATTAGTTAAAATTTAGGGTAAGTTTAGATTGATCTAAGAAAAAAAAGTGTTTTTCAAAAAACATATTTTGTTTCATCTTTTCTAATTAAAATTAGTTAAAATAAACTTCAACATATGTTTTGAATGGTTTCTGTACATTCCAATTTTTTTTCAATGACTTATTTTTTAACAAAAAAAAAACTTGTAAATGTATTCTAAACACACTCTTAGCGACTCTTTGGGGGAGGGAAAGGAAAAAGGACTAAGATAGTCTTTTCTATGTTTTGGGCAAAGATTAAGGAGAGGAAAATAATAAATTTATTCCCCCTTATTCCTTCTTATTCCTTCTCTTTCTTCCTGTCAATGCTCATCTCAATCATTTTCTTTCTTCAATAGATAATTTTCCAATCACTTCAAACTTTTCTCTTTTCTCTTTTCTCAAAATATAAATATCTTTTCCTTAATAATTATATTTTAACAAATATAATTATCTTTTCATTTTTCTATAACAAGTTTATATTTAATTAAATTCAAATTCAACAAAACTAAAAATTCAAATCCAATAATTAATTAAATATTCAACCCACAAGTATTTAATTAATTTTAATTCTCGAAAACCATAAATTCTAAATCAAATATCCTGTGATTGTCTGTTCGGTGGAACCGCATGACCTATTTTTGTTTTGGTTTTTATTGTTTTTTTTATTATTTTGCATTATCCTAATGTACGATGTGATTAACGTTTATCGTTTACTGCACTCCGAATAATTTTTTTCATTTTTCATTTCGTTTCAATACTATTATGTTCGTCATCGTTTGTTTAAATCGATTGTTAACGATATGCAATTTCTCGATATTGCATTTACAACATCAATTTTAAAAAATAGATATAATTTCTTTCGAAATTAACGCATCAATAAATTTATTAGCACGGAAAGCTTGCGCACAAAATATTCAAAATTGACATCATATTTATGAAAACTAATGGAACATATTTTCCGATAAAAATTTTGAATTTTTGTACATTAAAAATACGAATATTTGTGTATTGAATCTGCAATACGATTTTTTTAAATAAAAATACAAGAATACGAATTTAAAAAAATAATAATAATAAAATTTCTCGATATTGCACTTATAACATCAAGTTCAAAAAAAATAGATATAATTTCTTTCGCACCTAACATATCAATTAATTTATTGTCACAAAAAGCTTGGGTATAAAACGTTCAAAATTGACATCATATTTACGAAAACTAATGGAATATGTTTTTCGATAAAAGATTTAAATTTTTATAAATTAAAAATATGAATATTTGTGTATTGGATTTACAACACAATTTTTTTAAAATAAAATAGTACAAATTAAAAAAAAAAATAATAATTCTTTTTTTGTCATAATCCTTTTGCATATAATCCTTCTCCCAAACAAGGATTATGATAATTCCCTCATAATCCTTCCCACTTATTTCTTCTCCCAAACAAGAATTATCATAATTTCTCCATATTCCTTGCACGTATTCCTTCCTCCAAACAAGAATTATAATACTCATTTGCTTTCCATAATCCTCAATTTTTTATATTCCTTTTCTTCCTTATTCATTTTCTTCCCCCAAACTGTCCTTAGTCTATGTAGCTGGATAAATCCATACACTAAAAACTATTAGGAAGATTTCATTAAATCATACGACCATTTACAATTTTTTTTTATCAAATTATCTCGAGACTATATAAACTAAAATTTGACTTTCTTAAAACATTGACCATTAATTTATTTTTGCAATCTTCTTTTTCTAATGTGTAGTTCTCAGATCAATGATAATGTGCTTTTTGTCTTGTTCAAATTTGAATGTTTGAGCGATCCTTATTTTTTGTCCTTTCATTTGATAGCTTTTCTCCATTTTTACACAAAATTTCAACCGTATCTATAAAACAATAATAGAAAAAAGAAGTGATTTTTATTCAAAATTCTAGAGTTTTCTCAACTACGGACCACCCTGTTTATTTCTACAAAAGAAACTGTACGGCAGATTTTTGTTTCCAATGTCAAGTAAATATGTATGTATTTGATATGTACCTTTCCAATGACCGACATTGCACTTCTCCTTTTCTTCAAACTTAATTTATATACCACAGTGCGGGTTCTAATCTTATGAGAATTATGAGTGATAAAAGGAACTACCTCAATTACGTGTGAAAACATCCATTCTTCGAGGTGAACTCTCACAATGATAACAATAAAAATAACCTCGATTAAACAAATTGAATAATAATTCCAAAAAAGTCAATTATAACAGATTTAGCTTCAAAAATTGATATCATAAATGAGGAAGAAAGGAATACTTGTTCCTAACTTTAAGATTTCGAACTCTCCACGATCTAATTAATAAAACTAGATTGAAAATCCTAAAACATGCGTTCTAAAAATAAGAATACAAAGAAAAACATAAAAGTTTGAAAGAATAAAGTCTAAGGAAAGTTCATTCAAATTCATCTAACACACCCTTCTAACTACGTCAAAATATAAACGCTTGAAATTAAATTGGTACGTAATTTATTAAAGATGTGAATAAATCTAAATTTTTTAGATTTATTGTAACTTTTAGATGAAAAGTTGTCTTTTCATATGCATGAACTGATGCAACTGTTCTAACTCTATTGTGAAGTTTAGCTTGAAAGATATACATTTAATGCTTGATCTAATCGTTAACAATTATAATTTGTTTATCATTCTTCCATTCTTCGAGAAGATTTTTCCTCGAATCTTGGGGGTCTCTTTGTAGAAAAAATTTGTAATCATTGTCTCGAGCTTTGGAAAGAATTATAAAGACTATTCATTACCAATTATTTTGCTTATCAACGAGGTCTCTTAATTTTTCCATATACACCCTCAAGACTACAAGAAATTTTAGTTATGATATTATAAGAAAAATGTTGTCGTAGACACTTTCGATAGTGTTTTCAAAATGTTATCTTAGCCTTGATAATGATTCACTATACTAATATGTTGATATGCTTGAATAATATATTGTTGATATACTTGATAATGATTCACCGAGTTATATCATTCATATACTTAATAATACTATAATAAACTTCATAAAATTTAAAAAAGTAAAAATTACGTAATAAGTATATCAACCAACTAATACATGTAATATAAGTACATCACAACGCTGATTGGTATATAAAATAGAAACAAAGTAAAACCAAAACAAAACAAATGTAAAAGAATAAAACAAAATAATTTGAAATGAGATTCAACTCAAAATATACATTGAAGAAAGTAGAGAAAAATCACAAACAAAGTTAAATTACTTCGATCAACAACCATTATAATTCATATTGCAATTAATATACTCTTGATATCCTAAAATCATGATTAAGACATGAAGAACAAATTGTTTTTCCATATAAGAAATAATGATTAAGGTCTTAAAAAGTCAGAGAACAAATAAGGGATGATTAGGACATTAAAAAGAGGAGAAGAAATAAGTTATTGAATAGGGCGCTTGCAAAAATAGCATAAAAAATAATAATAGGATTCATATCACTACATTTTCTAAATTGCAAAACTAGCAAATTTAAAAATTGGTAACCCTCTGATAACCCTCGAATAGCAATGTGATAGCCATCTGATATCACTAATTACTTGTCATATTTGTCATATATGCAATATGCAAAAAAAAAAAAAAAAAAAAGATGTCATGGGCTGTTTTTTTAAAATATTTTTATCATTTGATGTAATTTTGCTTATTGAATGGTAGTTTGAGAATAATAACAAATTTAAGTGAAGAGTATTTTAAAAAATAAGAATTTTGCCACATTTTCAAAATTCTAAAACAAATGCTTCATTTAGAATGTTATATTTACTATATTATATTTTCGAAAGGCTCCCCAATTCAATGTCTCTTTTGCTTGTTAGTTTTGGCTTTGATATATATTATTTACTTATGTTTTTAAAAGTCAAGTCAATTTTTAAATTTCTTTTAAGAAATATTGCTAAGAACATAACTCTTCTATTTAAGATTGATCAAGCCATGATAAGAAAATGAAAGGACTGAATTTTCCGAAACCAAAAACAAAAACAAAATAGCTTGATTTTTGGAGTTTTGGTTTTTGAAAAATAAGCCTATAAACATCTATCTCGCCTCTAAATTTCCTTTTTTGTCATTCATTTTCTTTGAATATTTTCAAACATTTCAAACACTAATCCAATAAAATAACGACAATAAATTGAAAATAATTATAAGAAATTAAAAAAAAATATAAATTTCAAAAACAAAATATCAAAGACGAGATGATTACTAAATCGGCCTTAGTTTTAACAAATTATTGATTTCAAGTTTATGTTTCAAATTTAATTTGGCAAAGTAAGTAAACCATATAAATGGTAGAAGAATATATTTATGAAGCACGTGTATCTATATATATATACCTATGTATATGTATGTACATATAGTTTGCATATATACAAACAGGGACGAATTGATTAAGGAACCAGGGACACGTGTCCCTTGACATTATTGGTTTTTTTGTATTTTTAATATTAATTTTAAAATGTCAGATTATAATATATATTAAATAATACTTTATTTTAACTAAATTCTTGTTTTGGTTTGGTGTAGTGATTGTGCTCCAACTACAAAACCACTAGGTTAGAAGTTCAATTCTTGTCTACGTAATAGTTTTTCTTCCAAATATCAATTTTAAAAATAGGAAAAAAACTTATCTAAAATAAAACCCTAACTTATTTCCTAATCCTCATTTGTTATCTAACAAATATTAAAAAAAAAAAAAAAGTGCTACAAAATCGTGATCCAAACTTTTAAATTCACATATTTACATTACTTATGTATATATCTATTTATTTTATTTTATAATTAAAGGCTACATGATAAATCTTTTTATGTTCATCGTTAGTATATAACTTTCCTATCAGTTCACTAGTAAGTTCAAATTCTTCTTAATATTTTTAGTTTTAATACTTTTCAATCTATATGATAAATAATCATAGTACTTATATTGTTTAATACTAATTTTGTAGAGTAAACATATCAATATGGAGATATATTCTTTTAAAAAAACAACAATTGTAATACCTATTAAATTAATTAATAGATATTACAATTAATTAATAGAACATTTTTAAAAATAGCAAAATAAATTAAAATATTTACAAGCTATAGCAAAATTTTGGATTCTATCACCGATAGACTTCTATCATTATAGCATATCAATAACTAGCATTGATAGAATTTGCTATAGATTGTAAATATTTTGTAAAATCTACTATTTTTAAAAATTCTCCTTAATTTAATTTTTAAAGCTATTAATATTTTTTAAACATTTCTTAGTGTTTATTATATAGTGTCACTATATAAAATATCTGGATCCACCTCCACTGTATACAAAAATATGTATTTATACATTAAAAGAAGGGGTGTCTAGTTTCAACATTTTATTCTCCGATAGTCACAATCACACTTTCTCTTACGTTTATTTCTTATTTTTTATTAATTAAATAATAAATATTTATTATAACATAGTGTGAATTGATTTATATGTTAGGACCCTGTCACCAATGCTAAGGCTTTGCAAACTATTAATAGTTCAAAAAGATCAACTTGGAATCGAATCAAATCACCATATATTGAGGAGAAAATCTATGTCAAGCAATAAATGCAAAGAAGTTTTTTTGAATTTTCAATAGCATCGTGGGTAATGTACTTTTGTTATGTTGAAAGATGGTCCATGAAGATTGTTTTTATCACTAAATGTGCTTAAGTGCAGGCAATCTTAGACCATTACACATGGCAAGTACCTAGGGGCAGCATAAGGACCAATTCTTGCTCTAAGAAAGACACTGTCGATCAAGCATGCATCTGAGAAACATGGCGCATTGCATGTGACACAATAGAACAACAAGCACCTCATGGGAAAGATGTACATAGGATGATGGAACACCAACTGTAAAAATGGGTGTGAAATAAGTTATTGAGGTGTCTGCAAGAATTCTTTGTACCAGCAGTGGTCATCAGGCAAGTCCTACATATACATAAGTTGGCTAAAAAAGAATAGGCTCGAGCTCTCATATTTTTACACACACTAATACGAGTTACCCAAAGAGGAGAGAAAAAAAGATTGTAGCTTTAAATTTGAGAGAATTTCAAAGTTCAGCTTGACCATAATATTGGAGATCATCCTTGGGATCTCCACCATGTCAATAGTCAAATCAATTTCTTCACCTAAATCTGAATCAAATAATTTACTATCGAATCACACACCCAAAAATCTAGTCTTAGTGGTCAAGTCCAGGTTGAACACATGGAGCATGAATAATTTCTCGAGAAAATAGTTTCCAACCCAAGGGTAACCAATGAGGGGAGTTTGAGATTAATCTTGATTGCAAAGAGTGTAAACTACACAAAAAGTAAATTCGTTGAATTCAATAATCAAAATATCCTAGTTTGGGTTAAAATGGAAATCCACGTACAGATCAAGTTCGAAGCATCGTGGCCCTTTAAGACAGCATTGCCACTTTGTGTGTGTTTATGATCTCGAACAAATGAGTATTGCCTTGCTATGCTGCAAAAAGCGTGGTAAGGCACCATGGTTGCAAGGCTTGCTCCCAACTTGTTCTAGTTGATGCCCTTAACTTCATTTTTGGCATTTTAGCTCTAAATCAACACCAACCTAGAATTTCTATCCATGTTTACATTGAAACCTATCAAATAGAAAAATAGAAACGTAAAAACCATGGAACGATCTCTAATTAAGCGAGATTAGATAGCACGTTTTTTGGTACTATCAAACATCTCCAAACTTAATTCTTGATGTAACGCCCCAGGCCCAGGATTCGGATCAGGATTTGGAATTCGAATCTCCAATATTCCCCTGCATCCTCTGCGACCTGGCGACATCATCCCTTACTTTCCTTAAAGGCTTATTAGATTGAAAGTTATTTCCACAAACCAACACGAGTCCTTTCAGCATGCTTTGTCCTCACTCACATGCATCCTAGGAAAATTCCCAGGAGGTCACCCAACATAGAATTACTCCAAGCTAAGCACGCTTAACTTTGATGTTCTTATGATCGAGCCACCGAAAAGAAAGGTGCACCTTGTTGGTATAGGCATTAACTTTTAATTCTTTTTAAGTCTTTCTTAACATTATTTTTATGTCCTCAGGATTCCTCTCATTCAGATGTGGTACCGGTTCATTCATGTCTCCCTCCTAATCTCGAGGAAAGTAAGGGATCATGTCGCCAGGTCGCAGGGGATGCAGGGGAATATCGGAGATTCGAATTCCAAATCCTGATCCGAATCCTGGGCCTGGGGCGTTACAAATTCTTACATGTGTTTAGACTTCAACAAATTTTGATCGATAAAATCAACAATTATAATTTGAATGGATAATTTTTCAAATAAATCTTAATTAAGAGTCTAAATTGGTTCACTTATGTAAGTTTACAAATTTAATTGATAAAATTACAAATCTGACACGATGTTTATTTAAATAAAACAAAATGAAACATTTACATTGATACACTTATGAAAGTTCACGGTTTCAACTGATACAATTATTTGTTTAAGGTTTAAATTGGTACAATGTCCAACGACAAATGCTATGCTAGTTGATCATGTTGGTAACAATTGTAGTTTACTTATATTAAACTTTTAAAATAAACCCCATTACCACTGTTCAATGAGAGACTAGGAAGCACGAACACGTTAAAAACGACGACGTGTCAGTGTCAAACACATGTTAGACATCAATACGTCTCGACATGTCCCTGACATGTGTTAGACGGGCAAAACTATATATCGTCCTTTATTTATTATCTTTCTAATTTTGGACACATGAAACACACAATGACATGACATTGAACACACATTGGTGGCACATAAGAAACCCAAAACCTTTCAAACCAATATGCGGCGAAGAGAGGGTGATCTGACATGTTTGAGATTAGCACACAAAAGGAGACCATCGATTAGTGTGTGGTTATGCCCTACCGTTGATAGGAGTTTATAAGTGATTTAGTCTATAACTGATAAGAGTCCTTCAAGAATAAATTCTATAACTAATAGATTTTGAAAAATTGTCATAAATAACATTTTTAAGTTTTTGTATTACGAAAATAACATCCTCCATTTCATGTGAGATCAACCACTAAGATTTAGTTTTTCTAACTTATCGATAGTTTTTTTTTTATCTCTTAGCCGGATCAAGCACTTAGAGTTAATTTTCTTAATGTAATATTTCCAAATCTCATACCAAATTTTATAAATTTTCTTCAAATTTGGTTATTATTTTTATTAAATATTATAACAAATTATTACTTTTAAAAAAATACACATATATTTATGCCCTAAATTTCATCGAGAAAGGTTGTACAGAATATCGGTGTCATTTTCTCTGTGATTAACACCGACATCCATAATTTTTTTCAAGTTACATGCAATCTCTTCAAATTTTATACCAACTCATACCTCTTCTCGAATTTCCTCTTACAGTCTTTTCCAAATCGTATCTAAAAGATTACAAGTATTAGCTCCAATTTATATTTACACGAATTTATAAATTGATTTACTGATTAACTAAATAATTACCAATTATCTTTTCAAAATTCTCCAAATTGTATAATTATTTTTGGAACATTAGATGTTTTGAAAAATTAGCAAAACTATGTGTGAAATCCAACAAGATGTATAACAATTTTTTTGGGTTTTTAAAAGGGATGCTATTTTTAACAATTCTCCATAGATTTTGCTAAACTTCAAAAGGTTTATATATATTGCGTTTCAGTTAACCCATCACAGCTTTTTAATTCAACCTGTCCACTAAATCCCAACTATAAATCTCTTACCTTAAAGCTTTGGCTAAATATTTCGTTGATTCCAATTACTTACCCACTTAAAAGGTTCAAAATTAAACCTTTCAATGTCAAGAAAAACCATCCATTTTTTTTTTCAAAACTCACCAGTGAAAAGCGGCAGCGGATAGAATCGGCGACCAGCGGCGGAGCTGAAGCTGCGTGGTCGTCAGAGGCGGCTGAATAGCGTGGACGTCCTTGGAATAGCACCCTCGCGGCTCGGGCGGAGGCAGTCGACGTGAAGGGAGGCGCGACTGGTCGTTGACGTGACGAAGAGAAGAGATTTCCTTTCCTTTTTTCTTTCCTGTTTCTTTTTCTTTTTCTTATATTTTCTACTTTTTCTTTTTATATATAAATAAAAAGTTTTTTTAAAAATATATTCAGTTTTTTATTTACTCTTATAGAACAATTTTAGAAATGAAAAAAATTAATGTGGGAAGTGATACACAATCGGGTAGATAGTATCAACATGACTGTATAGTTTTTTTTTAATGATAAAAAAAATACTTCAAACTAAACATTCGTGTTGACTATGATAAACGATCATTTAGATTATATCCACACGACCATGTAGTTCTTTTTAAACGATGGGAAAAATGTTTCAATTATTTAGATTATTTTCATATGATCACGTAGTTCTTTTTAAATGATGAGAAAATGACTTCAAATTTAAATGATCATATTGACTATGCTAAACGATCGTGTTAACTATGTTAAGCGATCGTTTAGATAATATCCACAATAATCTTGATAATTTGGAAAATGAGCTGGAAGGAAGAAAGAGAATATGGAAAAAGAAAGAAAAAGAATATTAATAAAAATAGAAGAAAGAAAATATGGAAGAGAAGATGGATAAATCACAAAGAAGCCGAAGAAAGATAAGTGATGAATCATTCAAAATATCAATAGCAAATCTGAAATTTATAAAAATATTTTATGGGCTTTTCGTTTTTGTTACTGAGCCGTAAATATTTTGATGTTTTGTTACAGTTATGAAAATTAACCTATAAATAAATATATATTTTAAATAAAAAAATAGAACATTTGGCAAAATATTTACAGTTCAAAAATTTCATTATCTCTTCCTCATCCAATCAACATAAACACTCTTTCTCTTCTCCTTTAATTTACTTTTCAAATACTAATCATATATGCAAATATATATAATAAAATGGATCTTTAAAAATATATAACAAAACGACAAAATATTTATACGGTATATAATAATTTTGAAAACGAAAAAAACCCACATGTCCACAATGAAAAATACCAAAAATGCCCCATAATTAATTGGCATCCAGCACGTAATATATTTGAGAAACGATCGTTTAGATTTGGCTATTTTTCTCTATAATTGAAGTACTTTAATTTGTTTAAGGTTGAATTATTTTGGATGGTAATTTTAATTGAATTGAAAGTTTAAATTGATTTGGTGGATTAATTATAGAGTAATTTACATAACTGTAAAAGTCCCAAAATATTTACGGCATGTATCACAAAATAAAAAAAGTTCATGACATGCGATCATTTTTTTTCCATAAATTTCATATATGCTCTTATGGTTTATATCTTCTTTGCAATTTATTAATCTCGGGGCATCTAAGTGAAATTAAGACCCGAGATCAAATAACTAAAGACAAGAGTCTTTCATCTCGAGATATCTCGGGGTAATGTATGCCCAAAATCGAATAAAATAAAGGCAAAATTCTTTCATCCTGGATCATCTCGGTGCCACTAAGACCCTAGATCCAATAACTAAAGGAAGAATGTTTTCATCACAGGACATCTCGATAATCTACACGATTGTTTAAATTTGAAAGTCATCGTTTAAAATAAAGTATAAGATCGTGTAGATTTACCACTTCTGTCTTTAATCTCTAGCCATCTCGATGCATTTTATGTCCAATATCGAATGAATTAAAAGCTGAATTCTTTCATCCCAGGGCATGATATATCCGAGATCGTGTATCACGCGCGTATTGATTGGGGTAATTTTGGTATTTTACATTGTGGGTCTGTGGACTTTTTTCTTTTTTTATATTAGGTTAGTTGTAAAATTAATGCAAATTTTAATAGACATAAGGATTTTTTTTTATTTTTACGATCTTTTATATTTGGACCACCCAAATAATAATGTGAAAAAAATTTTAAAAATACATCTTTTATATTTAGTACACAATCTTGAACCAAATAACATTTTTAAAAAATAAATAAGAAAAACTGCAAAAGAAGAGAAAAAGATGATGAAAAAAAAGAGAAAATGTGATGGAAAGAAAAAAATTGTAGAAATATTACACGAACCGTAAATATTTTACCGATCTATTGTATTTATGAAAATTAACATTTCTAATTAGTATTGGTTTAATAAGATTAATATCAATATTTATTTTAGTAAATAAATAAGTATCAATAAAAATATTTCCCTAATATATTTTTACAATAAAAATTATTTAAATGCAAATACTTTGTACATAAATTATTAATTAGTTAGCTAATAATATAAGATAAAATAGAAAATAGAAAAAAGAAAAACCATAAAAAAATCACTAAAAAATTCATTACACCTATAAATATTTTATCATTTTTATTGGAGGTAGCGCTTAAACCCCTTGAGCTCACAACAAATTTTAGATTTTAGTTGAAGTTCATTTTCGCTAATACTTGGGTAAGTGTATGAGTTTTATTGAGGAAATTAAATGAGAGAAAGTTTGTGAAAGTAATCGAATTTCTTATCGTTATGCTTAGGATTGTTGCGTGGACTCTAGCTGATTAAGGAGCTTCCCTAACGTAAGGTAAGGAACTTTCTACTGGACTCGCCTATCAATAGAAATAGGGTTGATTGTATGAAATCTTTAAATCTAAGGATGAATGTTTGATATGGCACGCATGTATGTCGAAGTAGATTTGAGGGTTATTATATGTTGTGGTTGATTGAGAAATACTTAAATATACGTGGTTTTGATGTAGACTGGGTGTTGAGTGTTTCTTTTATGATTTTTCTGGATATATATATATATATATATACACATACACATATGGATGTTGAATGACTAGAACTAGTAGATGTTTCTTATATAGGTTCCAGATGTAAACAAATGGTTTATTGTTTGGATAGAATATATGATATAGTAAAGTGTGGTTGTGTTTTTGTGGACTGAGGGAAACACCATAATTGTTTAGTTTGTTGACTAATGTACTGATATGTGACTGTAACACCCCGAATTTTGAGGTATTTTGTTTTTAATCAAATGTCTTATTATTTAAAGTTTTTTTTAATTGTTGGGAGCTATTTTATTACATGTAGTTTGGGAGAGAAATTCATTTAATAAGAAGAAGAGGATTGAAGGAGTTAAAAGGAGTTGGAAAGGTACAACAAATAATAAAAAAATAAAAATATTATTATTATTATTATTATTATTATTATATTGTTAAAAAAAAGAAAAGAAAATAGGGTCTCCTCCCCCTTTCTTCCTCACGCGACCCCACTACCCCCCTCCAATTTTTCTCTTTTTTGCACCCTACCCACCACCGCCGGCTGCCATCTCCAATCTTCTTCCATTTTCTTCCACCCACCTGAAGCCGACCACCGTAGCTCTTCCCTCCTCATCTATGTTTGGATCCACCAAGGTTGAGGATAGAAGAGCAGTTCACGTTATGGTCTGTCTCTGTTCGCATCGCCATGCTCACGGTCACCACTGCCGATCTCCGTTCGTGAGTCGCAGCAGTCGCACGCCTCGTTCTATCAATCGTGGAGCAATCATCGACGAGCCCTACCTCTGTCAAAGCCAAAACATTTTTGCCCGCACTGTCGTACTTGTCAAGATCTGGTTGTGTTTGGCCTTCATCCACAGCACCACCACCGTGACCCTCACCGTTCCACCGTCGTGAGTCATCGCGAATAGTCGCTACCTCTGTTTCGTTGTGGTTCGACAAAGTGTTGGTAAAATTTATGTTTTGGATTTGTAATTGTTTCATATTAATTCAAGTGATATTGTTGGGTTAATCCTTGGGTTGTTCAACCATTGATGGTGTTAGAGATAGCGTTAAAACCCCGTGGGCTCACAATAAAGTTTTAGATTTAGTTGAAGCTCATTTTCGCTAAATACTTGGGTAAGTGTTTGAGTTTCATTGAGGAAATTAATTGAGAGAAAGTTGTGAAAGTAATCGAATTGCTTATCGTTATGCTTAGGGTTGTTGCATGGACTTTAGCTGATTAAGGAGCTTCCCTAACATTAAGGTAAGGGGCTTTCTACTGGACTCACTTGTAGTCTCAAATGTGATGAATTGTGATGTTATATCTGAAATGAGAAAGGATGATGGTTGTGATTCATACCTTTGAATGTATACTTATTATTATTTTATGTTTTGTTCGACTGAGAAAATATATATCTATGTATGGACGGATGTGAACTGGCACTTGGGTGCATTGTTGTGTCTGACTGATTATGTATTTATACATACATGATTGATGATTGAAATTTGATGATGATGCTTATAGAAAGTAGGTTTGAAAGGATGGATTTCTTGTCTTGACTGAGTGTATGAAACTGTATTAAGGATGTGTTTTTGGAACTGAGGAGACAGTGTGGTTGTACTCTTGTAGACTGTGGAAAACATAATGATTGCTTGATATGTTGTTGACTGATTGTAGGTTGATCTAGAATAAGTTGTTCGCAAGGAGTTAAGTAGAGACTATGTGATGAGGTTATGAGAATAAATTGTAATTGACTATTAAGATGCACAGATTGGATTGAGGGGAAAAGTTATTAGTTATCCTATTGTGTAGATACCTTGCAGGTGTCCTTCGGGATTACCACCTTTTAGTATCCTACGGGACTATTTGACTGATATGCGTTTCTGTAGAACACTAGACTGATTATGCATCCTTCGGGGCGTTAGATTGATTGTGTGTATCCTACAGGATTACAAGACTGTGACTGTGCAGGGTACTCCAATAGGGAGCTAATAATTTATCTTTCCCCTAACGGGACCAGCAGTGGGTCCCTTACTGAGTATGTTGTACTCACCCTTTTTATGTTTAACTTTTCAGGCAAAGATAACAAAGGAGGCAGACCGACGAGAGGCAAGAAGGAGACATGACTACCATAGGGATTGTCGTCCAAAAATGCTTCTGCTTATGACTTGATGTTTTCTTTAGGACACAAGACTGTTTAGCAAATTTTTGTGTCTTACCAGAGTTATAGATTTTTTAGTTACAAACTGTATTTTTAAACTTTTGGTTGATTGAAACAGGGCCCAAATAAAAGGTTTCTTTGATGTTATTTGACTGTGATGGTTTTATAAAGATTTATGTTTAAAGAAGTGTTTTTCTATTAAATTAATGACCACAGTCTAGTTTCAAAAAATTGGATTGTTACAATATAAATGTTAAGACACTCGGTACACGATACTATTATCAAGATTCAGTAACAGTAACATTAATAAGTAGTTACCTTGAGCATTTTTGTAGTCCACGCTAGCCCCGCCTTCAATGAGGGCAAAAACAATATCAGTCTGATTAAAGATCGCCGCCTACATCCAAATAAATATTAATCGTGATATTATACCTCTAAACTAAAATAAATGCCATGTTTTGCTGAGTGGGGTGAAGAAAGAGAGATTTTATACCACATGCAGCATAGACAGTCCTTATTTATCGTGATAATTTGCATCTACACCCTGCCAACATGAGAAGAGTCAATAATTCCATTACATATTTTGATTTTTATAAAGGCATTTAGTAAGTACCTCGCTCAA
>JBBPDI010000005.1:5291131-5330034 GCA_037974545.1 Cucumis variabilis
AGTTTATTGGATTTGGGTTATTAAGACAAAACTAATAATATAATCAATAACAATTATTACAATAACAACACTTTATTGATAACGGTCAATGGATTATATTTACAATCTATGAGTTTTAGGACATAAATCCCAACAGATTTACAGATATCTTGCAACATAGTCATTTAAAGATTTTGGGTTACTTGATCAACAATCCTGTTGTTCTTTATTTCAACATCCCGAGGCATAACATACTTTAGTTCTTCTCCTCATGGTTAAGAAATGAAAAATTGAAATCAAACACTCATGTTGATCATTTCATTGCTAAAGTCTTCATTGATATCATTTTCTTTTCATGATGACCAAAAAGAATATACTTGAAAAAAATAGAAGCCAACAATCTTTTTTTTTTTTTGAAAAAATAGGATACATATGGTTGTGAAGATGTCATCCAATTCAAAAGAATATTAAAAACTGCCCCTATTACAAAGGTGTTGCCTTGATTTTGAAGGTAGCCATTAGAAAAATAACCTTCCATTTCTCAAGTGATCTTAGGTAGTTCTTTATTTTCAATTGGGATGCTCTAAATTTTACAAGGACAGAGAAACCAACTCATCATTTGTAATTGCATTACTAAAGATGATGAAAACAAGAGCTTCGTTGCCATTTTTTTGCTTTATTTATTTGACTTTTTCTCTTCGTAGTTCACTTGCTTAAATGATGGTAGTGACACATGGCTGATAATGCTCTGCCCCAAGCTGATCTCATGCACTTCATCTTTTCATTTAGTGGGATCATACTTTTGATGATGCTAACTTCTACTTCTGCATCATTCGTAATCCGTTCTCCTTTAAATTTCATTATCATAATGTAAGAGGTATTTTACTACAGTATGGAGCATTCATAACACTGGTGACATTTCCTTACTTAGTCAAAGGAGGAAGTCACTGGTCGACTATTTTTTACATCTTTAAGAGCACATTTCTTAAAAGTGGTTAATGCTTCCTTTTTAATACACTGAAAATTTAAATGGTATGAGGCCAAACTAATAATGTCCTTGTACTATTTCAATATTTGCGCACTTGAGAGATATCTAACTACATATACCAATGAGCAGTTGAGCCAATTAGGCTATCTTCTTATGAACAAAAAAAAAAGAGAGGTGAGATCAGAAGGCGCACCAGAACATCTCAACTAGGTTGACACCTTTGTAGCGCCTTCGTCATACCCCACACTTAATAAAGAATATGTTCTTTATCATGAGATCAAATAGTGTCAAATCAGGCGCTCATGGAACTGGTGAAAAGAAATTGTCACTGTGGAAGTGGATTGACATCCTTCAATTGTATATGATTAAGTGGCTTTTATTAAACTTTCCAAATTTTAGCCTCTTGAACTTAGATGTTGTAATGATGACGTCCAAGACTAGACACAGTTGTGTCGCCTCAATTTCTTCGTAAATGTTGTTCTTTATTACACTCAATCTCTCTTCTAGAAACTTTGATATAATCTTCCTTTGAGATTTGTGTTTTCAAACGTCTTCTTGTCGGTTGTCTCATTTGTCGTTGAAACTAAGTCATTCAAATGGCTAATTTGTTATGGAGCTTGACCTTAATCCTTATGCCAGGCATGCCCTCAAGTCTATTAATGATGAATCTAATAGCTTTTTAGAAGTAAGGGCACGTGGATAAGGAGAAACATCTTTTGAAGGTTGGTTCTATACCTATTTCACTTGTTTGAATGCCCCTGCTACTGGTTTATCTTTAACTTAAGCGAGGGACTTTAAAACCATTGCCACGTGTCCTTTTAACACTTTAACACATCCTTCTTGTTCACTTTCACTTGGTTGGAAAACTCTTCCATAACCTCGACCAATAGTGTGAATGAGGGGGTGGAAATCTTTTCAACTATTTGTAAAAAACTTTGACTCTTTTGATCTTTCTAAAGAGAGAGAATGGTTAAATATTTGAAGTTACTTACTAGCGTGAGGTTTATAGATATGAAATTTCATCAACAATGCAACAATCATCATTCTAAAGTGAATAAAATTTACTAATATGTTCAAGAAAAAGTTAAATGCAATAACTAATTAATGAGATTTTTAAATAAAATACTAGCCAATAGTTTTTAACATACATACAAGAACGTGTTTATAAACATATAATTATAATACATGATAATGAAATGACTCTTAGTGCTAGATCATGCAAGTAAAGAAAAAAAATAATGATGAAATAATAACATGATATAACACTCTCTATGATATATATTTTTTTAAAAGAAACTTTTTCTTTTTGGCAGAAATTTACACACTTTAAGTCATTAATATTAAAAAATTATTAGTTATTTTTTAAATGAGGTAACAGAAAAAAAAACCCTTAATGAAAGTGAAGAAATCAAATTTTTTACTTAATGAAATTTTTAACCAGATAAAATGGATAATAATATGGTCATATAAAATGGATAAGCTTGAGCATCGTAATGCCACAGAGGAGCATTGCAACACTTTACCTTGAGGCAGTTACTGGAAAAGGCGTTGCGAAATGCCATGGCACTTGCCTTCTTTTCTCTAAGATAGCTTCGTTATGCTTCGTTGTTTGTTAATTTCTCGAGTTAAACACTAAATGCATCTTAACTCATTTGACAGTGCCAAATGCTAGTTTTCATGTGTAAACACTCAAACAAACAATTAAAATCATAGAACTAACATGATCTAGGCTAAGGAACACAACTCGTTTAAGAAGCTATCACTACAAAACCCAAGCTATAATGAATATTCAAGCTAATAATTATATTTATAATCAATGGAGATAAGCTCTCAATGACTAGAAGATAAAGTGATTTAATCAATGGAGAGAAGAAAATAAAAATTGCAGAGGAAAAATTCTGATGGTCGAATGATTTAACCTACAATGACAATTACACTCTTCCAAAGCATGCCCTTGGGATACAACACCATACTGCAACATCGAGGTAGTGCTACGACATTGAGTGTGCATATTTGTTTCACCATGTTTTGGAACGCCACGACTAGAAATGCACCTTTGCTCTCTAGAAAATGTGAAATGTATGGTGCCAATGTGCCAAGTCTCCAAGGTCATTCAGTAATTTTAACTCATTCTTTCTCAATTTATGTATTTGAGCCTCGTTGTGGTATGTTTTTATTGGATATGTACTTGATGTATCCCCTAGTCTATTGTATTCTATTTTTCTCTCTTACACTTGACACTTGTATATTATACTGCTGAAGTTTTAATCCAAGTGCGAGAGTATGTTGGATTTTATATTATAAAACTTGTGATTTGTGAATGTTAAATTATTCTATTATTCAATAAAGTTGAAGTTGAAGTATTGTTCAAAAAGTTATTATTGAATAAGAGATTTGTTCATTATAAATTTAGAATGCAATAAACAAGGTTCCTTGACAATAGTATAAGTACTTGTACTTTATGTAGTGACATAAATGTGGATCAAATTCGATTAATATATAGTCTAAATAGTATATAGTATAGGAATACGGTTGGATGCCCTATTTTGGGGCACTATAGATGCTGCTCACTTTGTATTTAGTACAAATGAAGTGATCCCGAGACACTCATGTACGTACATGTGAGTGGAAGCCTCCTAAGCAATTAGATACTTTATGACCAGATAATGAAATAATCACTTTTACTTTATAACACAATTAACTAATTAAAACTGTCACGCCCCACTCCAAATGCCACTTCCTGCGACCAGATGAAGGCCTGCCGCCTAGACACCTGTCATGCATGTCACAGTAAGATGGCGCGATGAATGCTTAGTAAACGAAAAAACTCACCTCAACTTATCTCATCACAAAGCCTTCACCTTGAACCTTAGAGACTTGCTCATTGCAGCGGAAAAATATGTAACCTTCAGACTTTACTCCATCATTTAGCACTTTTACCATAACAAAAATTCATTTACTTAATCAGTTAGTACAAATAATAATGCAGTGGAATAAAACTTAAGTTTATACAAGATTCAGACTTAACAATTACATTTCTTTTCTCGCAAGGCGCAAAAATAAAACTTAAGTTCTAATCCACAAGCCTTCATTCATCCATTGAAATGTTGCTCCTTACGGCAAGGTATTTAGAGGTGTAAGGACCATGTTTTCATCCTTCTCCTCAGTCTCCCAACAATCATTTCAAGGAAAATTCTTAGGGCTTCCTTTCCCTGGATTAGTCCTTTCACACTCATAGTCTTTGGCCTCACCAACCGTGATGCATTAGACGAACTATCTTCAATTTGAGTTATAGCCCTTGGCGTTAAGGAGTGAAGTTCTTACCTACCGACTCCTTAAACACGAGATAGAATGACACAGCTTGCTCACCGCACAAGTTTACATAACAACCTACCTTTCCCTCGTTTACTTCTACGTACGCTTGACAACTATGCTTTTACTTTGCTTCAACGCCTGACAACCTAGAGAGGGGAAACTTAAAATGTAAGTTAAAGATTTATTGAGTGATGGGTTTAGAAAATATCTTTTTAGGGAATACAACAGTTTCAATAATAACAAACTAAATCTCAGAAACAAGTATTCACTGCATCAATACAAATTCTCAATACAATTACAAACACGACGATCGCAACGGTTCTACATGTTCAGCTCAACAAACATTCACTAATCATCACAGGGACCTAGAATTCTCCCATCCCATCTAATTGCCTAGTCCTAGGATTTACTTCACTAGCATTTACTCGCCTAGACTTGGGATTCACTTCACTAGCGTCACACATTAAACCTGAGATTTCCACCAGCATTATGCAATAAACTTGGGATTTCTACCAGTGTCTCAAAATAATTTCAATCTTAGACTTGGGATTTGCTTTCACCAGTATCTTATTGCATAGACTTGGGATTCACTTCACCAGCGTTATGCGATAGACCTAAAATTCGGTTTCACCAGCATCTCAAATTTCATTCCTTGCCTAGATCTGGGATTCACATTCACTTGTATCTAACATTGAGAACATAACTCATTTTTGCTTAAACCTAGGATTTGCTTTCACCAGCATTTCATCACCTAGACTTATGATTCACGTCACTAGTGTCACGCGATAGACCTGAGATATTCTTCAACATCATTTACTCGCCTAGACCTGGGATTCACTTCCACCAACATTTATCCTCCTAAACCTTGGATTCACTTCCACCAGCGTTTCGTGTTAAACCTAGGACTTCCATCAGCATCTTACAATAGATCAAACTCCATTACTCGTTACACAAAAAACGGTAACATCAAATGAGAGACATTAACTCAACAGATCACTTTTAGCACATAATACCAATATGATACAACAAGCATCAATGAAAGAATTACAAAGAAAGCTTTTCATACAAACATCTATAAGATATAATATTTCATTTGAAAAGATCATGAATTACAACGTTACTGTGATAAAAAAATGTGCATTCATGTAGAAGGATCATTTATTCATGAAATCATTCACAAACAATAATTGTTTATAAGGATCACTCATTACAATACTTAGCCTTAACTCTTTCTCCCTTTGGCTTCTGAATTCTTCTTCTTTCCTAGTTGTTTCCCTCAACCATCTTTTCCATACTCCAAAATCTCCTCTGAAGAACTAAGTAAAATGTTTAGCATTTTTTGCCCTTTTCTTTCGGTCTTTGGTTCTATTTATAGCGACCTTTCACATCTAAGGGTCACTTTTCTGCTTTACACTTGTCATCTTACCCCTTCGTCACGTTGTGAAACCAACTATAACTTGACACGTATGCCAAACATTAGTTACGAATAGACACTTCCTTTGAGCAGTCAATCTTATCTCCTTAGAAAGCTAAACTTCTTTAAATTGTCTGACTCTTTTCTCAAGAAGTAACAGACATTTACTTTTTTCTCAAAGGGCCGTGTAGCCAATTCAATTGAACACCCATCTCATCGCCATATTCTTAGATGTAGGTACTTCCCCTTGTATTGCTACTCAAATCACCTAGTCCATAACGTTAAATGCAAGCTTCTTTTCTACCAGCAACCTCAATGTGTTACCTACTTCAACGCGATGGCCCTTTAACTCAAATACTTCTCATTGCATGACCCTTTCTGCAATCAAATCCTTCTTCGCAGAATGGATCTTTTTATACTTGGTCAAAATAGCATATCTCAACAGAGTTCCTCTTCAATAGGACTTCCCTTTTTGGATTAAGGCCTTACAAAAACCGACTATCTTTTACTTTGATGACCTGTGAAGCTTGACCTTAATCCAAAGCTAACTGTGAATTTATGTCTGCTCAGAATTACCTTTAAATCTATATAGGTAAGGGTATTTCCATAGCGTTGACACAATAGACCTTATATTTCAGGAGTAAAATTAGATTGATAGTTAGGGACATATGATGTAGACAAATTTCACTCCTTATATGCTTTTAGGGTTAGTAGATAGATTGTTCTCTCAAGTGTTAACTCTATGTTGTATGTCATGCCCGAGAGTGATTAGTTTTATAGGTTGTATGTCACGCTCGCTCCAAAATCATTTTATGAGATAAAGGGAAAGTGTGTCACTTAGGCACTCAATTACCTCTCCAAGAGATAACACATTGAACACCTAGTAAGCAAAAAACTTTAACTATCACTTAACTTTAGTAAGCCCCATGCAACATAATAGAATCAAACAACTTCTCTTATGAACTTTAACCATGTGTTTTATAAATTACACTTTACATACAATCCTTTATGCAAGAATTACATCAAATAAACTTAAATGTCCTGCTTAGCTTCCTTGCCTAGCAACATGTCTCAACTTTCCTTACTTCAAATATTGAAAATTACTTCAAATATAATGCTTAAAAGTACTAACATCAATAAGAATAACAACAAAAATATCTATAAGGGAAAATTCATCAACACCCTTCATTGTAAAATTCAGTGTCAAATGTGTATTGAATTGTTGAGTAGTAAATAATGTGTTGAGTAGTGAAGTGTTGATATATGTGCTTACTAAAATTTGTTTGGAGTTGATTGTGTGATTATATGTTTGTATGTTGATGTGAAATATTTAAGTGATACAAACATAAATGTTAGCGATGCTATAGAAGTTATCACATTTTGAAGTGAAAGATCTATGTGAGACTAATGTGATGCATCTAATTAGTATTATTAAGAATGTTTTGATTTATGTCAATCACACTTTGAATACTCTTAAAGAGATTTAATAGTTTAATGATGCTCTTATGATGCTAGTAATGAGCCTTAAGAAAATAAATGATATAGTGTTTCTAAATCTAAATATGCAAAGATTATAGAAAGTATTACGTTCTTAATAAACTGTACAAGACATGTTGTTGCATATGTTGTGAGAAGATTGAGTCTGTATATATATACCCATGATCCTGATTAAGATTAGTTTATTGCTCTTCATCATTTATTAAAAGATCTTAAGGTTAAAATAGATTTTGGTTTTGCATTGTAATAATGAGAAATGTAACATTGCAAATCGAGTAACTTAGAATGACGAAGTAAGCTTTTCTAGTGGATATGTGTTTTCTTAATGAGAAATGTACCATTGTATGGGGACATTAATATGAATGACATAGAAGACTAATAGAAGATGTACCATTGTGGGGGGCCTTTATACCAGTATATCTGTAATGAGATTCATACACTGTCATAGGTATTGTCAAGAATAGTGTGTTATGGCAAAAGAAGGTATATTCGCCTAAAAACATGAAGCTATGAAATTATTGTTAAATGAAAGAATTATCTTCTTGAAGTATGTGAGGTCTGAAAAGAATTTTGTAAATCATCTCTCCAAAGGCCTAACAAGGAGAGTAATTCTACAACTTTAAACAAGTATGAGACTTAAACATTTGATGGTCCATAGCCCTTTATTGGGGTGGCCTATTGCGATAGACTTGATGATCTGTAGCCCTTTTCTAAGTAGTCTATTGTGATAGAGTTGATGATCCATAGCCCTTTACTTGGTGGTCTATTGCAGTAGACTTGATGGTCTATAGCCACATGTGGGTAATCCTTAAATGGATTTGATGGATGAAATTAAAACCTTTGAAAAATCCATAGCCCTTCTTTGGGTGGTCCTGGTATGGACTTGATGGATAACTGTAAAATCTTCATATCTCAGTTTTAAGTGATTTGTCTTTGATAGACTTGATGAAATTGAGCTTGATATGGACTAAATCTAAAGCCTTTATAGCTCAATTTTGAGTGGTCTATTGTGATAGACTTGATGAAGCAATAAACGTGATTGTGAAGGTGTGGCTGCCTTCTATGAAAAAGTTTAAGGATTTTTTCTAAAACTTTCACGTTGACCTGGGGTTCTATGTGCATGACATTAAATAACATAATTTTGAGTTGTCTATTGTGATAGACTTTATTGCGGATTCAATGAAAATTTAAGAAGTAAAACGTGTTGTGGGGGTCTCAATCGTTGTTATCAAAAGTTCAAAAGGCAACTTATTTTCAATAATTTGGATTGTTGCCCCAGCTCACTACACATCAACTCAAATCGAAAGATATTGATGTTTAAGTTTATACTACTTCTTTCTTTGCTCAGAGAAAATCCTTTCTTATTATTTTAACTAGAATGCAATAATAGTCATTCTTGGGGGATTGTTGGGAATGATCATCATTGTATTGTTTTATAATTGATATTTCAATTGGAAATTAATTATTATTATTATTTTATTTATTTTATAATTCTAATAATTATTCTTTATATATATATATATATATTTCGTAAAGAAAAGTTTTTGGGGAGTTCAGGTATTCTTCTTGCCAAAAATCCTAGTTCTTTCCTATGATTTCTCTAAGCAATTCTTTTTCTTTTAATTCTATTCTTAACTCCGCTGAGTGCACGCATGAGTTAGAAAAATTGTGTTAACCTTGGGAAGCAACAGACATAAGCGATTTAGCACCAAGGTCGCGTCAAATTTTTCTTTCAAGGCAATGGTTCGACACGGCACAACTATGATCAACATTTGTTTTTTCAACATCTTTTAGCTCAATGATAAGAATTGAATAATGTCCATTGCCCCTCGCCTTATTTTTTTCATAGAACTTTTTTTCTACTTTTTGTTTGTGGATTGAATTTGCATCTAAAAAATAGCTTGCTTGGATTCTTTGTTACAAATTCTCTTGATATTCCCTACATATTCTTTTATATTTTTCTTTTTCTACTAACCACTTGCTTTTAAAGCTTTAGTTTCAAAAAATTTTGTTAGCAATCATTTCCTTGAATTTGACACCCTAACTTGCCACCAAGCTACGGTAAAAAGTAAAGGTAAATCTAAAAATTCTTTTTGCAAGGTAAATTGGTGAGTTTATTACCTTTTTCTAATTGGTGAGTTTATTCCCTCTACCAATTGGTGAGTTTATTACCTTTTTCTAATTACTGACCATATGATGTTAATTATCAAGAGTGATAATGGTAGAGGGAATGAGCTTGCATAAACTAATAAAAGTGAGAACTAGTTGGTGGTGGAATGATAGTCATGATAGTTAGAAATAATGTCATTGGTAATAAAGGTGATCAGTGTTAGATGAACATTGGTAATAAATGACGGAAAAATATGGACCAACTCAAAGTATCCAAATTGACAAAAAATTGAACACTATCGATTCAATATGCAAGGGTGATCAAACCTAATCCAACTCAAAAAATTTTGAGTTGGGTTAGCGGGTTGTTTTTTTTTTTTTTTTATTTCTCTATAATTTTCATATTGTTTTTCAAATTTTCTGGAGACACACTGATATTGAACCTAAAAACAATTTTTAATGACAATTAATTTATAATGGGGCGCGGAGGCAAAAAAAAAGTGTATATGACTAGCACGATTGAAATTTATATATTAGTGCTTTTAGAATTTTTCCGATCACGTAGACGATCCAACCCCACACAACAAGACATCTCAATTACATAGAAAAATAAAACAAAGAGAGAGAGAGATGAGTGGGGAGAGTTTTCTTTGTAAATATATTTGTGAACTTTTTGCACTTTTCTTTAATGTTTATTGTAATAAATTGACCGAGGTTTTTTTTTAGAAAATTGGAAGGCATATTTATAATATTGTGTAATGAAAAAAAAAAGGTCTATATAGCCTAAAAGGCATATTTAAATTGGAAGGCATATGTATTATGCAGTAGTATATATGTAAGAATTAAAAAAAATTACTGATCGAATAAATAATCTGTGTATATAGTGGTATATAAATGCAGTAAGAAAAAATCACAAAACATGAAAAAAAAACTATGTATGTATTATTGAATATATGCAGTAGTATATATGTAACAAATCACAAAACATAAACGAATTATTCAGTAGCATATATGTAAGAAATAAAAAAAATATTGTATGAATATATAATCTATGTATATATTGGTATATATACACACAAAAAAATCATAGAACATGAAAAAGAATATGTGTATGTATTATTGAATATATGCAGTATTATATACGTGATAAATCACAAAACATAAATTTATTATTTAGTGGTATACCATAGTGTATATACGAATGATGCGACATTTAATAAAAATTCTATGTCGAGCATGACAGGAAGATGAACTAAATAATAAAAAATTAAACAAAATAGAAAAAACATGATCGGAATATATGCTATGATATAGAAAAAGAAAGAATATACGAAACAAAAAATGAAAGAAGAAAGGACTAACTGTGTATTCTGTAGCAAATCAAAAGGGAAGAAGAAAGCAATTTTTGAAATACAAATCGACGAAGAAAGCCGACACCAGAATTGATGATTGTGAGAAAAAGCTTTTGGTTTGGACATGAAATTAAAAATAATTATTTGTAGTATGATTAAAAATATTATTACTATATAAGATAATAATTTATATCATATTTAAATTATTGCAAAGGTAATAAATATTTCATTAATAAATACAAATATATATGTATTAATAATTAAGAAAGTCATCATTTACATAATAAATTGAGTATAATATAAATAAGAAAATAATTTAAATTTAATTTAAAAATTATATATAATTAATAATTACAATAAGATTATAGTTGTCCTAAAAATATATGAAAACCTAATCAAGAAAATAAATTATAATTTAGAACATTTTGTAAAATTTCCTATTAGATTTAAGACTTTAGTCTAAATCTTTCAAAAAAAAAAAAAACAAGGTGACTAGTCCATAAATTAAATATTTGATCTTTTTTTAATTTGAAATCAAGATAGAGGAATTAGAAAAGGGACAAAGTGAAGTTTTGATATATATAATATAATTAAAAGGAAAAAAAATTGTTATTTCTTTAGGAAGTTTGGATCCTGTTTTTCAATCCTCTATTATGGTCTATTTAAAGCTTAAAATTTTAATTTCTTCTAAACATACCCTAAACTTGATCTTGTTGTGCAATTAATACTTCATCAAAACTAAACAAAAAAAAACCATGAATTGATGAATAAATTTAATGAAAACCAAAGAAAAATATTCACTATCAAACCTTAGATATGTCTAAAGAGGGGCAAATGACGAAGAGGCTGAAGGCCGAAGGAGACGTGCGAGTCTATGCGCAAAGTGTGAAGGCGAGAAGATAACAAAAATCATTGAAGTGCGAAGTGCGAAGGCGCAAACTACAAAGGCAAAAAGGTGAACTGCAAAGTGCGAAGACAAGGGCTTTTCTTTTAGTTTAGGATCTAGGTTATGTGTGTGTGTGTATATATTATATAATCGGGTTGGATTGGATCAACCCGACCCCTTTTTATCCAACCCGATAATCCCACTTAAATTGTTTTTTTCAATTTTCTAATCCAACTCAATGCTAACGCTTACGATTTGAGCTGAAAAATCTGAGTTAATCAAACTAGATTGTTAGTAGGTGACAACCATAGTAGAAGTTAGGATGGATGAGAGATTTGGGAGCTGGTAGTCTGAGGTACATACCAGAGGAAACGTAATAATAAAACCTTCTCAAACATTATTAATGGTGTTGTCCAATGGTATTTATAAAAGAGTGAGAGAAAGTGAATAAGGGTGTTACAATAATAACAAAATTAATAACAATTTCTAACATTCTAACTAAAAGATAACTTCTCAATCAAAGTTCTAATACTCCCTCAAAATGGAGAAAAGATATTCTCAATACTCATCTTGCTTAATAGAGAAAAAAAAATGTTGGAAAAGGGTTAGTAAAAATGTCTTCTAGTTGATTTTAGGAGCGAATAAGCAACAACTTTAATGAACTATCCATAACTCTATCTCGAACAAAATGACAATCAAATTTGATATCAACGAACTTACAAGGGTGACATATAATCCTGTTACAGAGCAACGTGTCTCTAAATAACATCCCGATCAGCATCAACAAAGGCTTGTATTGAGAAAACTTGAGTTTTGGATTGAATAATCCCTTTTTAAGGAGACTGACAAAGTCGAATTTATATGAATAAAGAATTATGCAAAGTATGTAGGCAAGATCATTATTAAACACAAGTATGTTCGAGAATGAAAATTATTATAAAAGGGTACTTACCTAGATTCGCTTTGACAAAAAATATTTGTAGTTTACCCTTTACTCTTACCATAGATAGTTGCCAAGCACAGGTGTCGAACCCAAGAGAGTGAAGCTAAGTAAAAATTCTTGAATAAAGGCTTCAAAGAGATGAGATTAATAACAAAAAATAAAAGCATTGAAAAAAATTGGGGAAAATTAAGAGAGACCGTCTATTAAGGAAAAATTTAATTTGCAAGTCAATTCACAAGAAAAAGAAATTCAAGGTTGAAATTCAATAAGAAAAGTGAGGAATGGGCTTAGGCTATTAATATATTCTTATCATTGAATCAAAGATGATTAAGAATTGAATGATGCTTAATTAAGAGAGGTTTTTGATTCAAGATTCTTCACAAGATTAACTGCTTGATCTTGAAAGAATTTTGATCAAAGTTCAAGAAAAGAGATGATTTCCATAGGGGGTTAGTTTAATTCTTGAAATATTAATTAAAGTCCTAACTTGTTCTTCAAAGAAAATTACAAGTTCATTCATAATTTTGCAATCAAGGAATTAATTGAGAATTAATTGTGACAAAAAATGCAATTAATTTTCAAGAAATTGGCAAGAACAAGGAAAATTCATCAAGCGTAATTTAATTCCAAAAATTGGTGAGAAACAATCAAAAATCAAGTAATTTTTTGTGTAAAGAAAAGTAATCCAATTAATCTTGCATTAATTGTCATACTTAAGTATCTTGCATACAAAGATTGAATCGAAATCTAAAATCACGAAAGAAATGGACAACAATTATTGGAATTGATATAAGTATTTAATTCTTATACAAAAATGAAGGATTTCAACAAAAATTTACATCAAAATCACATACCCCAAGAAAAATTTACATCAAAATTTACATCAAACCCTAATTACATGAAAAATTAAAGAAGAGAAATTCTCAAAGAATGGATTAAACTAAGCCCACTTACCCCAAGAAATTTTGCCCTCCATAGTAAAGAATTCTGGAATTTTAATTAATGAAGAAAAAACGACAGAATGGAGTTAAAGATTTTGGAAATTGGAAGAAATTTGGAAGAATTTGATGACTTTTTTTTTTTTTGGTGTAATTAGGGGTAATGGTAGATTTATAAAGAATATGTGAGAAATAATTACCTTTTGGGCTCAACTCAACACCTCAAGGCCCATTTTTGTGTGTTTTTTGACGAAATTTTGGTAAAATTTTGAAAAATTGGATTTTTGTTACGTAAATGCCACTCAAAAGTGAAGACAAATGAAATTATGAAGGTAGGAGTCGAACTCGTGAGCTGAGGGGGTGCGCACGACTTCAGGGAGCGCAATGTGTCAGCGTGGGAGAGGGGCAGACGAAGTGCTGAAGCGCATGCGAGAAGAGGATTCAAATAAAATGGAATTTTTCTCGTGTCGGTCATGGTTCGAACCTGGTATGTAAGGGATGTGTGCATGAGGAGTTCTTCAAAACGACGACGTTTTAATTTTTCATTATTTACTAGAATGTCCTTGATCTTTGTTTTGCTCGTTCTGCTTCGTTTGAACTTTGATTTAGGTAATTTTTATGTCATTGGGTTCATATTAGAGTCTACTTTTATATTTTGCATAAAAAAATATCAAAATAATGAACATATGCATGGTATGGATTGGGAATAAGCTATCTTTAAATGGGTCAATATTTTTTCCAACAAATTGCCCCCTCCCCCCATCCCACTTAAGCTTTGTTCGTCCCAAGCAAAGTAATATCTAATCTCAAGCAATCAAGCAGCATGCACGAGATGCAAACATCGATTTAAGAGAAAAACAAACAATCATGTAAGTATATAGGTAATACATTTCTAACAAGTCAACTAGGCTGCATTACTCAATGCCTTAACAGTTTATCCAAACCTATGCTTAAATTTAGTTAAACTTAGCAAAGAGATTACAAGTTATCGATTGAGATTCAGATTTAACTAAGTTTGTTAGGAACAAGCACGTTTAAGAAAGACACTCAAGTTTTGCTACGCGGATGCTAGACATGCTATGAAAAGATTTAAGACACCTTAGACCACTACAAGAAAATGAAGGTTTTTCGACGTCATCACGGATGTTGGAAAAAAGAACGTTGTCAAACTGAGAAAATGCCGATGTTGAGGTCTCAATGTCGATATATAGAGGCAAGGCTGATGCCACCCTAAACCACGTCGGGGATAGATCGTAATTGAATTTTTTTATTAAACTTTCCCCCGACGCCAACATAGAGCAGGTTGGGGACAGTTAGGTATTAAAATTTTATGTTTAGCTTTTCCTGACATATAGTACGACGCATCGAGAAAAGTTTTGATGAAGGTCGACGTCCTTACACACCACGTCGACAAAAGACAAAATAATAGTATTAATATTAAACTTTTGCCGTCAGCATTAACCACGTCGGCAAAGGTCTAGGAATTAAAATATTACTATACCTTTACCGATGTGGAAATGAAATGGCATTGAGAAAAGTCCAACATTTAATTATTAGGATTGTATTTTCCCTAACTCCATTAGTTATACATCTGGGAAGGTTTGGAAAGACCGATATTTTCAAGTTGCATCAATATTTCCTCTTCTTATTTGTTTTATAATTACAAAACACGAAACCACACAACACGAAAGAAAAAGAGAGGGAAGAAGAAGAAGCATTCATCGTTCATCGTCCGTCATCTGCTGCCGCTCATCTGTCGCACCACTCTATGCTCTTCCCTCGTCCTTAGTCGTCGATTTGCTTGGTATATGATTTTAACTATTTTTTTGTTTTGAAACTATGAAAATGCATGTATATATTGTTTTATGTATGTATTACACAAATGTAAGCGTAATGTGCATATTGATATTATGTGTAGTTTGAAATTCATTGTATGTATGTGTAATATATTATTATGTAATTTTGTATGTGTAATCCATGCAAGAGATCTATGCATGTGTAATATATTGTGTATGTTTTTATGTGAAAATGTATGAGTTTTTATATGTAAGTTTGAGATTGGATGTATAAATTTGAGATTGTATGCTGATATTATATAATCTATGTGTTATGTATGTTTTTTCAAGATTTCAATACGAATTAGATATTGAATTTGATAGTTAATTAAATTCGAATTTAATATGAATTTCTATTTAATATCAATTCCAATACGAGTTTGAATTTAAAGTTGAATACGAATGTGAATTTTATAACTATCATGCACTTATGGTAGTCTATTTATTTATGTCAAAAATTAGTTTCCAGTCTGTTAATTACTAGTTTTGAGATTCTTAAGTAACTTTTAATTGAGTATGTATGAATTCTTAGGTATGTTGAAAAGTGTTAGATTTAAACTTAAGTTTAGATTTGAATTTAATTTTAGTGCAATATTAGAGATTGAAAAATATAGCTTATTCATGGAGTAAGTTGAGATAAGATATATAAAACAAATCCAATGTATTTATGTTTTAGGGCTTTTAACAAGATGAACAAGAGTTCGATGAAGCTTAAGGATAGGTTTTCGATTGAGTACAGAGAAGAAGTTTTCCAATTTTGAAAGGTTGCAAAATATCATGTCAATAATTCCAGACAAATAAGGTGTTCATCCAAGAGATGTATAAATTCAAATTGAAACTCATTAGAGGGTGTGGAGCGATATTTATTAACCACTATAATAGCCTCTTCATACATAAACTGGGTGTATCATGGAGAGCTCGTGAACTTGTACAGAGGTTTGCAAAGACTTCATGAAGGAACGAGTAGTAGTAATAATCCTTTTGATGAATGAACTAGCAGTAACCCATTTTCTGAAGAAAATGAAATATTAGGTATGATGCATGATTTACAAGTTGGTATTGAACACGTAGAAGGGATGGGGAAAGGTTTAGAGAACGAAATGTTGTTTATCAGTGGGGATTTAGAAGAAGATAGAACAAACGTAGTATTTAAGGAGTTATTAAACCAAGCAAGTCGTGAGATATACCTTGACTGTTCAGAATTTTCATCCCTTTAACTTTTTGGTTACGATGATGCATGTGAAGGTTCTAAATGATATAACCAACAAGTGTTTTGACATAATTTTACAGATAATAAAACGTGTATTTCCAATATGTAGTATCGATATCCCTAGTTCATTCTACAAAGCCAAACATAAATTGTGCAAGTTGGGCCTTGGATACGAGACTATTCATGCTTATAAGTATGACTGTGTATTGTTTTGTAAGGAGTTTAAGGATTTGCAACAATGGCGGACTTGTGATAACTCTCGATACATGGTTAGTTCAAACAACAAATCATTAGGGGGAAAGTTTGGCTGAAACAATTATGCTACTTTCTCTTTGTGTCGAGATTACAGCTCTTGTTTGTATCGCAATAAAGCTCGTAGGATATGAGATAACATAAGGATAAACGAGTGGAAATAGAGAATGTGCTGAGACATCCAGCTGATGCAGAGGGATGGAAACACTTTGATTCTAAATTTTTTGATTTTGCTTTAGAGCCACATACATTTATTTAGGGTTAGCTTCAGATGGATTTAATTAGTTCGGTTATATGAATACCTTGTACAGTATGTGGCCTGTGGAGTTAATTCCTTATAATTTTTCACCATAGTAATGCATGAAAGAGTCAAACTTCTTCATGTGTTTGCTCATTCTCGGTCCAAAATCTTCTAGTAGGGAAATTGATGTATACCTAGGACCATTAATTGAGAAATTGAAAAATCTATGGACTTTTGGTGTGCATACGTATAACTATCTTACAGATCAGTGCTTTCAGTTGTATGCAGCCTTGTTGTGGACAATTAATGACTTCCCAGCATATGATGATCTATCTGGGTAGAGTTCAAAAGGGTATCAAGCATGTCCCATCTTCATAGACCATCATTCGGGATAAGAGAAAAAAATAGCTTTCATAGAACATCGGTGTTATCTTCCAAATAATCATGTTTGCCATAAGAGTAGACTACATGATGAAAAAGTAGAGCATAAGCCACCTCCAGTGGTAGTGAATGGCCAAAAAATCCTTGAACAACTAGATTCGTTGGAGTTTCCAGTTATGAGTAAGCATCGTGAGTTAAAAGATAGAAAAAGAAAGAGAGCTCTAAATTATACAAAAAAATTATTTTCTTCGATCTTCTTTATTGGTCAAGACTACTTATTCGTCGCCAAAAAATATGGGAACAACTAGATTCGTTGGAGTTTTCAGTTATGAGTAAGCATCATACGTTGAAAGATAGAAAAAGAAAAAGAGCTCTTAATTAGACAAAAAAATATTTTCTTTGATCTTCCTTACTGGTCAAGACTACTTATTCGTCACAAACTTGGTATAATGCATATTGAAAAGAATGTTTGTGACAACTTGGTCGGTACGTTGTTAAATATTGAAAGAAAAAGTAAGGATACCATGAATGTCCGATAGGATCTACAGATTTAAAAATAAGAAAAGACGTACATTTGATAGAAGTCGATACCCGATTGGTGAAGCCACATGTGAGCTACACGTTGACCAGTAGTGAGTACTTGAGTTTTACAAGTTCCTGAAAGCAATTAAGTTTCCCAATGGATTCCTGTCTAATATTTCACGATGTGTGAATGCAAACAAGGAAAAAATATCAGGTCTCAAACTACACAACTATCATGTTCTGGTACACCGACTATTACCAATCGATGTTGGTTCATTCTTACTGAGAAATATGTGTATCGCTATTATTTAAATGTATAGCTTTCTTTATGTTTTGTGCATCGGGACGATAAGAGTAAGTGATTTGGACAGATTGCAAGCAGATATCATAATTACACTGTACAAACTGGAAATAATAATTTCACTGACTTTTTTCAGCGTAATGGTACACCTTGCAGTTCACCTACCATACAAGACCAAGTTGTTGGTTTGGTTTCTTACAATTAGATGTATCCCATCGAAAGAAGTCTCCACACACGAAAATAATATGTTTGTAACAAAGCATGTCCTGAGGAGTCTATTGCAGAAGGCTATCTTATGAACGAATCAAGTACTTTTTGTTAGCGATATCTAAGTGGGACTGAGACCCGATTCATAAGAGATGATTGAAATGATGATAGAATTCCAGAGGATGAGGTGATTGGTAAGTTCGAAGTGTTTGTTCAAAAGGTATAACCATTGGGTGCGTCCCATTTTCAAAGCATATCACAAGAAGAGAAACGACTCTATTATTGGTACATTCTAAACAATGTTGATGAAATAGCAGAGTACCACAAATATGTATCTCTACACTAATAATGATGAACCTTTGTAATGTCACCACCTAAACTCAAAATTATGTACTTCAGAAAACACCTATTGTTGATACGCAATCGGGGTAAAACCATTTCTAAAACTTTTAAAAGATATAAACGAGCTTTTTCTGAATGATTCAAAACTCAGGTATATGAGTAGATGACTTCTAGAATTCTTACATGTGGTATTTTATATTATATATATAATTTGTTCATGTACACTTATTTAAGGTTATAACAGAAAGGCGAGAGAGTTCAAACATTTCTAAAGATTTATTCTAACTTGCAATGGGATCTTCACTTGATGTTCTCCCTTACAATTGATGCATTTTCGGTGACGTATGATTTCACACGTTGGAGTCTAATTCCCAATGCACAACACAGAATAGTGAAGTCATGGTAGTCGGTGAAGGTAGTGGAGGCGATGCCAACAATAATTTTTTCATTGTTTTGCATGAAGTGTTGCACGTTTAATATTCATTTTGACGACGTACTTGGCTTTTTAAGTATAGATGGTTTGACATAAACATCAACAAAAATCATAAGACGCACGTGGAACTAGACTACAAATAAATAAACACGTCCCATTTTTGGTTTGCTGAGGAACCGGTCATTCTCACAACCCAGGCCCATCAAGTTTTCTACCTTAAGGACCCTAAAATTGGTACGAATTGGAAAATTGTTCAATCGGTATAGAATAAATGTGTATGGGACGTGCAAAAGCGAAAGATATTGAGAATAACCAACTTAATGTATTGGAAATCATCATCAAACATCGTATGAACAAAACACTAATTGAGAATGAAACTTTGTGCAGGACTAAAGTTGATCCTATAGTGGTGAAAAGACCAAATGTGTGTCCGGTAGCGGATAACTTTATAGACGATGACAATGACGATGACGAACAATCATTATCATCACATCAGAGCAGGTCAAGCAAAAATGAATAAAAATGTCTTCTTAACATATACACATTAGTCATATATTTTTCTATACATTTAGTTTTTGGTACTCACATTTTGATTAACATTTGTTGGTTTTTATGTCTACAAAAATTATGTCTAACTTTCCAGTCAATAATCACGATGCAGACCTTTTTCTTAATTTAGAGACGAGAGGATCGTCCTCGGTGGGTGACACTCCAAATTCGTCTCGTTACACTTACATACTAGTAGTCATGGTTACTGTCCAATCTAATAGGTTGTTTTTTTTGTAGACCTGTCTCAACCTTCTCCAACTCTTGTTTCGAAGAGGTGATAGCACTCTAAGAGCATTGAGTTGGAGAAACCTGTTCAGCAAAATGGGAGGATTCCCATTTCAATCCCCCCGAGAGGGGATAAACTTGTCTCACCATATGTCCCTCGTTTAAGTGGCACAATCGATGTTTTGACGCGAGACAGGTTTTCAATTCAGGTGCTAAATTGAGCAGATGTATTTCGAAAGTGCATCGAGGTCGTCAAGGGCGGCTTAGGGGTAAGTTTATAAATTTTTTAACATTTATATATATTGAACCTGCGTACGTAAAATACTAATTTCTCAAATCAATTTCTTTTGTAGCAATTGTCCGTGCTGGATCTCGAAGATCTAGTACTTAATTGATTTTTTTATCATCAAATGCTCACCGTGTCAAAGAAGTTCATGAGAGAGAACCACCGACACTTCAAGAAGTTCAGTGACTCTGAAGAAGCACCTGCAAACCCACCATCCAGATTTGTCAATCGAGTACCAAATTGGCACTTTCTTTGTGACCATTACACGATGCGACAATTTCAAATAATTTATATCGTCTACTTTAAAATCAATTAACAGTAATTCATTTAATTTTTGTTTGAATATAACGTTTTACACTTTGTTTAGTTGTAGGAGCAATCAAGTGCTTGTATGGGTCCTAGAGTGAAGAAGCCTTACAACAATAGGAGTGGTTTCAAGTCGTTCCAGTGACAAATTGAGCTCACTTTAGAACGTGGTCACTCAGTGAACTATGTTGAGTTGTTTAAAAAGACACATGCTAGTAGTACTGGCGAGTTCTTTCACCAGTAGCAGAGGACGCACATGTGTTCACCAAAATTTGTTATTACTTTATATTTAAATTCTGATGATCTCTCCTAACCCCAGCTTGTATTATTGTGAAGAATCAAATGTTACTACTTCAATCCCAACTCATCCCAGAAGGTTCTCAACTACTCTGTGAGGATGAGATATGCGAGACTGTTTTAGGTAGACGACCGGGTAACTCAAAAGGTCTTGGTTGGGGCCCCAAACCCAAGTCCAATAGTAGTTCTTCTTCTTCTTCTTTCTCCTCTTACGACCACCACACATACATTAGAGAGGTTAGCCAACTTAAGGACAACCTTGAAAGCGCTAACTACATGATTGAATAATAAAGACTAAGAGGGGAGGAGCGGGACCGACTAGTGGCAAACCTTGATCGACAAATAACAGACCGTGATAGATAAATGGACAAAACAGATTGAAGAATGAAAAAAATTATGCAGACAAATGGAACAAATGAGAAAGATGATCGAGGATATGAATCGACAACAAAGAGGCCAGTGAACACTTGGAGAACGTACTTTTCAACATTTAATTTGTTTGATTACGCAACTTTGATATTCTAACTGTATTTTTGTGTGATTTGTAGGTTTTGCATTTTTTATGTGACGTCCGCGACTACTGGATATCTATAAGATAGGTGTAGCTTTTCTTTTTACTTTAATGTAATTATTTTTAAACATTTTGAACATATTATTTATACGTTTTAAATATATTGTATTTGATTTATTATAATGAAATTTCTTAAATTTTATAACTTAGTGCACATTATGTTTCTTGCCAAATGGGGAACCGAGAATAATATTCAACAATAACAACAATAAAATAATAAAATAAATAATTTTAAAAAAAAAAATTAAGGTTTTGCCGAAGCATACTCAATGTCGGCATAGGACAGCTACCCTGACATCTTGGCCATGTTGGGGAAAGGCTATTGCCGATGCAAGGTTGGTTTTAGCTATTCTGATGTGCCACACTCACGTCGGCGTTAGCATTTTATCGATGTCCTTCTCGTGTTAGAAAGCCCTGCATTGACAATAACCATTGACCAACGTGGGCCATACCCAACGTCAGCCAACGTTTTCCTTACGTTGTGGTCGACGTCTCAAAGTATGTTGGTCTAGTTTGGTCGATGTCTTCTTCATCCATCGTCAACGCGTTTGTGCATCAATCATTCCCTTATTCCTTATAGTGGACTCATTTCTCCTTACTTATGGATCAGAAAGGATTCCTCCTCTTTTCAAAGCCTTCGTCAAACTAGATGCTATATTTAGAACACTAAGAGAAGGTTGTCTAGTTTTACTTAGGTCAAAAGTGAACTTTTTCCCCAAAAGTTTTGATAGTTAGGGAACTCATTACAATTACTTGACCTACCCAACTTCTCACTTGTTTACAAGCTTTTTTCTAATGCATATTACATTTTTTTTAGCACTTGATTGCCTCACTTTTTTATGTAAGCATTTGCTCTTTTTGCAAGCCTCTCTTTTTTTTTTTTGGTATGCAATGCAGTTACTAGGCCTCGCTAGAACCAGTAGGCTAGTTTCTATGGATCTAAACTTAGTTTCTAGTTTGATTGATCCTTTCTAGGTGCCAACAAGTTTCATCAATGCCTAATCTTTTCTGAGGAATCTAGTCCGTTGTGGCTATACAAGAGGTTTCCAATTCATGTTAACAAGACAAAAATGTCAAAGACTTCTTAACTTCTAAAGAGAAGCTCCTATCCTTTTTGAATTCTATATAGGCTAGATTTGGACTAAGTGTATCATAGACATATCATAATAACGCAATAAAGAAGACAAGACTAGAAATGTATCTATGCATTTATTGTATAATACATGCAATCATTCAATCAAAGCAACCATACCATTTTTCATTCAATCATTCATATCACAATATGGTATGGCTAAAAAGGGGTTAAAAACAAAAAAATGAAGATAGTAACTCATTCCCTACTTATTTGTGATTTATTTAGAATATTTAGATATAACCAGAATACAATTCACAAACCCGAGCTCAAGTTAAGGGTTAGGCAGATATGCAATTTTAAAAAAATTGAAAAAATACCGTACATTCATACGCATGCAAGCTAAGAACCAAGAAACGTGCTACCCACCCACCCCCTACTTAAAAATTTACTCTGTCCTCAAAACTTTTGAAAAGCAAAGTAAACTGAAAGAGAAAGGAAAGGGGAATAGTGTATGATTCTTAATGTTTGCTTGGTAGAAAGCTTGCATAGTGAAAGCATTAACTCCTCTTTGTATGCAAGGGTTTGCTTTAAGTAAAGTTTTTATTATTGTAAAAAGAAAGGAAATTTTCTTAGAAGGTAAAAACTAGAAATTAGAAAGAAAAAGAAAAAGAAAGACATGATATTTAAGTAAGCGAGTAAATTGTCGTCTGGCTACCTTCAAGAAGCACAATTTTTTCAGGTCGGTTGCTCGAGCGTTTATTCTTTCACCATCTCATCCTGGATCGATGGTGAGTGATTTGGTTCCTCCATTCATTTTTATTGCTATTGTCTTTTCTTGCTTATACATAAGAAGATATGGTTAGTGGAAGCAAGAAAGAGACAATCAATTACATCAAATTTATGGCCAAGTTCATTAATGATCAAATTTTCATGTAATAAAATTCTAAGATTATGATTATCTAGAGAACTGTCAATCATGTCATCAAAGTTCTCATAAAATTTCACATGACAAAATCATCATTAAATCCATCTAAAATCTCAAAATTAAAATTATGTGCAAATTCAAGATCAAAAGCAAAAGCAAAAGCAAGTTCATCACATGTTCAAAATCAAAATCACATGTCAAAATCAAAATCATCATTTTCATTTTCAAAAAACTTCTCATCATCAAGTTTAGAAACTATTTCTATAAATTGTGTCAAGATTATTTTCAATGTCAATGCCTATGGAAAAAAGCTCATCATTAATGTTAATGTTTCTTCCTAGATCATGCTCCTTACTAGATGCAAAATCATTAACTAAGACATGCTCATCGTTTACAAAATTACCAACTAAGACATGTCCATCATTTACATTAGTAACAAAGTCAAGGAAGATAGAGAGATCATCATAACTAGGGTCGTTCTTAGCAACTTCAATTTCAACATGTTCCAAAGTTGCTTGATCAACAATCTCATTGAATTTATCATGCTTTTCAAGCGTCTCTAATGATTCTAGCGATTCTAAGGTATCAAATCACAATGAAACATGATCATTTGAGGGTTTTACATCATCACTATCATTGAAAATTCTTTCACTTCTTAAAGTATTATCATTCACATATGCATGATCGGGTTGGCCAAAAAGTTCGTAAACCCCTTTCGTTTCAAGAACATATGTTGTCAATTGATCGAGCTTATTTCCTATCTTAGAAATGGATGCTTTCATGGCTTCTATACCATTTTTCAAGGCTTCGGTCGAATTAACAATTTGTTCACTCAACTTAGCTAAGTCATTTCTTATGCTTCCAAATGAACTAACAGTATAATCACTCAACTTAGCTAAATTCTTCTCAAAATCAGTTTTATAACTATCTGAGCTAGAAGCTAACCCTGAGATTAATTCTTCTAAGTACGTACCTTGTGATAATGATGGGAAAAAGAAGTGTAAATAGAGTTGTAGACGTTGTAACCTTCCATGGCACTTATCTCTTTAACCATTAGGCATTAATCATTTTGGTGACCTTAGAAGCCACATATTCCACAAGAGATATCTTTAGGAATCTCCTCCTGCACAAAAGAAGTAAATAGTTTGGTTAGAAAATTCACTTGAAATATTAGGGAATCTTCTCCCATTCTAATGTTCAAATGGTTCTTTAAGGGTAGATTCTAAGTGTTCTCTAAGAACGGTCCAAAAGTATAAATGTAAGAGTCTAAATTTGATGAACTAGCTTACTTTTTCTTTTCTTTCCTTAACTTAGTCATGCACTAAAGAAAGCAAAGAAAAATAAAATATCGGGCCATTTTTATTTTTTACTTTTATTTTTCTATATCAGAGAAAGACTAAAAATGTAAAATTATTTTCTAAACACTACTAACAAAAATAAAATAGCATGCAAGCAAAGATTCAAGAAATATGCTATGTCGTGTAACTCCCCGGCAACAGCTTGACAAAGTCGAATTTGTATGCGTAAAGAATTATGCAAAGTATGTAAGCAAGGTCATTATTAAACACATGTTCGAAAATGAAAATTATTGTAAAAGGGTACTTACCTAGATTCGCTTTAACAAAAAATATTTGTAGTTAACCCTTTACTCTTACTGTAGATAGGTACAAGCACAGGTGTTGAACCCAAGAGAGTGAGGCGAAGTAAAATTTCTTGAATAAAGGCTTCAAAGAGATGAGATTAGTAACAAAAAGAAAAGAAAAGCATTGAAAACAATTTGGGGAAAATTAAGAGAGATCAAGTATTAATGGGAAATTTAATTTGCAAGTCAATTCACAAGAAAAAGGAATTCAAGGTTGAAATTCAATAAGAAAAGTGAGGAATGGGCTTAGACTATTAATATATTATTATTATTGAATCAAATATGATTAAAAATTGAATCATGCTTAATTAAGAGGGGTTCTTGATTCAAGATTCTTCACAATATCAACTTGCTTGATCTTGAAGAATTTAGATCAAAGTTCAAGAAAAGCGATGATTACTATAGAGGGTTAGTTTAATTCTTGCGATATTAACTAAAGCTCTAACTTGTTCTTCAAAGAAAATTACAAGTTCATTCATAAATTTGCAATAGGAATTAATTGGGAATTAATTATGGAAAAAAATGCAATTAACTTTCAAGAAATTGGCAAGAACAAGGGAAATTCATCAAGAATAATTCAATTTCAATCCCTAAAACGGATTATGTAATGTACCTTATCTGCTTGGTTACAGATGGGCATTTTACCAGAGGTTTTTAACGCGAAGCGGTCGAAAATGGTCCTTTTCTAATGGATAAAGAAGTCCTTCACCTCAAATCCCCCGCATATTGAATTCTGCATCTGGACCCTATAGTTAGGCGCACGCTTAACCTCGGAATTTGAAATCACTACTTATATACCTGGTATTGGCCATAATTTACAAGAACATTCTATAGTCTTAGTAAGAGGGGAAAGGGTTAAGGATTTACCCTGTGTGAGATATCACATTGTTCGAGGAACCCTAGATGCTGTCGAAGTAAAGGATCATCAACAAGGGCGTTCAGCTCCTATTTGTGGTGCACAATTTTGTGGAATGTAGGTTGTAGTTATGATCGATTCGATAGAAATGAAGAAATACTCCATGTTTTGAGAAATATTACCATCCGAAAAGAGAAAAAAAACAGAGTCTTTGTCTAAAGAAATTCCTTGAGAAAAGGCAGATATATAGAACTTTTCAACGAGATAGTGCTTTTTCAACTCTCTCAAAATGGAATCTATTCTGAACATATATGTTATGGTTCTTTACTTCGACAGGGTAAAAATATCTAAATTTGCTATTTTTAAATACTTTTTCAGACCTATTGTCGATACTAAGTAGCAGCCAAAATTTTGTATCCATTTTTCATGATATTATGCATCGATCAGATACATCATGGTGAATTCTTTGGAAAAAATTGTGGAAGTGAAGCTCATCCTCTTCATCATAAATGATCCGCTAGATATTTGTACTCCTTCTAGCAGTTGAGGAAGAGCTCTTCTTGCATCGAACTCTTATGATAGGAATTGCACCTTGTCTACTCTAAAAAGATATAGAAAATGGATCTCGATCCAAGAGAGAAGTCGTATTCGTCGTAGAACCAACTACTATTTGGAAGAAACCCTTAAACATGAGCCGCATTTTTGCAACCTTTGGAATCATGACGAAAACGAAAATATTTTAGATTTTGATTCAATCTTTGTATGCAAGATACTTAAGTATGACAATTATAGACATTGATACAAGTATTTAATTCTTATACAAAAATGAGGGATTTCAACAAAAATTTACATCAAAATCAAAATTGAATCAAACCCTAATTACGTGAAAAATTAAAGAAGAGAAATTCTCAAAGAATTGATTAACCTAAGCCCACTTACCTCAAGAAATTTAGCCCTTTATCATGAAGAATTCTAGAATTTTAATTAATGAAGAAAAAATGACAGAATCGGGGTAAAGATTTTTGGAAGTTGAGAGAAATTTGGGAGAAATTGGTGATTTTTTTTGTTGTTGTGTGTAATTAGGGGTAATGGGAGGTTTATATAGAAAATGTGAAAAATAACTACCGCTTGAGCTCGAACTTATCACCTCAAGGCCTATTTTTGCGTGTTTTTTTATGGAACTTTGGTAAAATTTTGAAAAGTTGGATTTTATTACGAAAATGCTACTCAAAAGTGAAGAAAAAAAATGGAATTACGAAGGTAGGAGTCAAACTTGTAAGCTGAGGGGGCGCAGAGGGCTTCAGGGAGAGCCACATGTCGACACGGGAGAAGGGCAGACGAAATGCTGAAGCGTGCAAGAGAAGAGGATTCAAATAAAATGGAATTTTTCTCACATCGGTCGTGGTTCGAACCTGAGATGTAAGGGACATACACATGAAGAGTTTGTCAAAATGACGACTTTTTTATTTTTTCACTATTTATCAAAATGCCCTTGATCTTTGTTTTGCCCGTTCTCCTTTGTTTGATCTCTGATTTAGGTGATTTTTGTATTGTTGGGTTCGTATTAGAGTCCACTTTTATATTCTACACAAAAATATCAAAATAATGAACATATGCATGATATATATTGTAAATAAGCTATCTTTAAATGGGTCAATATTTGTCCCAATAGAAACTCTTTTATATATCTCAACAAATAGCTTGTTGCATTCTTACGAGTTTTAGTTGCCTTTGTCATGATCTAACTAGATTTGTGGACTGTAAAAGTGATGTTTGGTCTTGAAATAGTAAGGTAATATGGGTGGCCAACTGATCTTCGATATGTTATTGGGTAATAGAGAATCTCATTGTTTGAAGTAACTAATTTTCGTGAAAGATCCATTGGAATTGATGTTGGCTTTGCAACTAAAAGTCCAAAATCTTCATGTAGGTGCATAACATGATGCCTATATAATAAGAATAAACCAAAGGAAGATCTAGTAAGCTCAAGAGCAAGGAAATTTTTTCAGTGAATCTAAATATTTAAAGTGAAATTTATAATTAAGGGTTATTTTTATCTCCTTAATGCAAGTGTCATTTGCTCCTGTAGTTATTATTATGTCATCAATATTGACTATTAGAGTTCACCTTTATATTTGACAAACAAGGAATAATCAACTTTGGATTGCTGAAAACCCAATGATACAACGAACATTGAAAATTTAGCAAACCATTTTTTGGATACTTGTTTTAAGTCAGATGGATTTATGAAGTTTAAAAACCAATTTCTCCCTCTGAAATGTTGCACGTGGTTTATAGCCTAGAGGCTTATCCATTTATACTTCTTCAAAGAGATCTCCATGTAAGAAGGCATTGCTTACATCCAATTAAATTAATGGTCCATATTTTGAAACAACTATAGTTAATAAGATTTTGACTATGACCATATTTGAAATTGGAGAGAAAGTTTCAAAATAGTCAAGTCCTTTCTCATATGTATATCCTTTTGTAACAAGACGTGTCTTGTATCTCTCTATGGATTCATCTGCTTTATGTTTGATCTTATAAATTCATTGGCAACGAATTGTATTATTACCACTTAGTACCAAGCTTGATTAAACTCCATTGCTTCTACTTTAGATTTCATAGATTGCCACCAATGTTCATGGATGACAACTTCATGATAGAAATTAGGTTCTTGTTGAGCTCAGACTTGAAGTGTGAAGTGTTTGTTTGGTGATAATAACATCTGATATGAAACATATATGTCAATGGGATATCTCGATGAACATTGTGTTAAAAGATCCATAGTTAGTAGACCTTAATGATAATCTTTTAAATGCGAAGGTAGTTTTCTTGGTCTTGTAGACCTTAATTGGAGATTTTCAACAAGGTTTGGCTAAGCAATGGAAGTTTGAACCTCTTCATTAACATTTTCACTAGGTTCTTACCGCTTGTTATGTGATGATTCACATTGTTTGGTTATGGTATTATGAGCAAGGTTTTCACTGTTTGGAGGAGAACTATGAGTTATGTCACTTGCATTAGGTTGATTAGTTCTGTTAGTTGAACAATCTAAGTACTATTAAGAGCATGAATATTACAATCATGAAATGGCTTTAGAAAAGAAAAATGAGGGAAAGGACTAATAACTTGTTAAGAGGTTGGTTTGTTATGAAAATGAAATATTTCTTCATGAAACATAACATCACTAGAAATGAAGAACTTTTGTTGCTCGATATTGACTTGTTTGGAATTTTGCCTTCATTCTTTCATCTTATGCAAATACATCATGTTGGGTTCTAATTATGCAACTATCAATATGCGTCTAGGCTAGGATTATCTTTTAAAAAATGCATCTCCTATCTATGTGTTGATGCATGAATAACGTCTAGTATAAGTTTTTCTCACGCTTGTCCAAGTCTAAGCAAAGCAAGAGGTTTCCTAGGTAAGCCAAAGTCGAACATAGGAAATTTCTATCAAAACTTAGTTATAACACTTACTTCTCAACTAGGTGGTATAAATTTTATATAGTATAAAGTATAAAACTAAACAAATCTACTTATTTACACAGAGGATTCTGTACAGGGAATGGAATAGGATGAAGATAGAATGAGAACTTACTTGCATTAAGAAGGATTAAGGAAGGTCTTAGTATTCTAGGTGGTCTAAGCTATGTGGCATGTCCTTGATGCGATGTAGATCACTTGTCCATCTTATATTTAAAGCGAACAACCTCTCAGCGCCTAAACACCACACTTGTTTGCCTTTCAAGACACAAATGGTAAAGATAGACCAAGTGATATACACGTAGGCTTTTATACTTATAAGCATCATATTTGACTCTCTATTTAAGGTGAGCAACCTCTTGTTGCCTAAATACCACACCTATTCTCATTTTGGGACATAAATGATTAGACTCAAAATGCTATAATGGAGTTTATTTCCAAAATCCCTTTCGCTCATGTTTAGTTATGCTCTTGCTACTTACTCTCTCAAGTAGTTAGCGACCAACATTAGCCAAGTGATTGAGTTCAACTCAGCCAAACATGATGAGACTTATAACTAAAGAATTCTTATCAAGTGCATAACATGAACTTAAACTATATAAAACACATCAAGAAGATGAATAGCACAGAAATGGAAGATAGATATTAGATAAAAATGCATTGTATTATAAATGTAGGCCTTTCGGCTATAAAATGAAGAACATTCATTCAATACATCATGAAAGTACAAAAATGGAAAGAAAATAGTTGTGTCGAGTCGCAGATGCACTCTCATGCATTCCTTGACACTTTTTAGGGGAAATGGTGGGGGACTTTTCTCTCTCTAATCTCTCTCTAAGCTCTTACTTAGACATTAATCGAAGAAATGATGGAGGAATGAGCACTACTACAAATGTGGAGGACTCTAAAACTCATCCCTCACTAACCTCCTTGAGGGACGGCCTCCTCTGTGTGTTGTCTTCATGGTGGAGTTAGGATTCTTTTATAGGCATGCTTTAGGCAGAAAATTAAATTCTCATGTTGTACGTCCATCCTTACCTACTCTACACAATTGTCCTTGCCTACTAGTGTCATCACAAAAAGTAGTCATTTCTTGTCACATCAGCCCCAACTACCACTTTTGTCTTCTAGCAAATCATCTAATGTGTTGGCATCTCACCTTGCGACTCATGAATCACCAGTTTTCTTCTCGCTGAGTTAATGTGCAATTCTTGCTTCATTTCTTCTTTATGTCATCCTGCGTGAAAACACTTAAAAGCATAGTTAATCAGACATTAAGACTTATGTAAGGTGCATTCTCTTAATATTACAATTTTACACTAAAAGCTATGCGTTTTGATCATTTATATCACGTTTTGACTCCATTGTTTTACCTAAAAGTTACAATAACTGTATTTCTATAAGTTATCAAATATCATACAACTTGTATGCCTTAATGTCTTGAAAATAGCCAAGAAAGACAGATGCAACTGCTCTTGGTTGAAACTTTGGAAGATTGTGTGTGATATAATGGATGCATAGCAAAGAAAACCAAATACTTATAATAATGCTTTGTAATCTGGTGCTCTATTATTCAGCTTCTCAAAAGAGAACTCCCATTGTAAGAATCTAGAGAGAGTTCTATTTATCAAATAAACAAATTTTAGTGAACATTCTTCTAAAAAAGACAAAGAAACTCTAAACTAAATAGTAGTATATGTGTTAATGCTTTCTTTCTACCATAGAATTTAACTAAATAAAAAAGAGCCCGAGTAGTATATGTGTTAATGCTTTCTTTCTACCACAGAATTTTGTTGAGGACAATGAACACAAGAAAATTAATGTATAACTCCCTTTTCTTTAAAAAAACCAGTAAATTGTAATTTTAGGGCTTATCATACCTTACTTGCTTGATTACTCTACCATAGTGAGTTTCAAATTTGTGTTTGAGCATGAAAACCCAAGTATAATGGATAACACATCATTCACTATAGTAAGGAAATAAGAATAACCAGCATGAGTCATTGTAGAAAAAAATGTCCTCAAATATCCATATGCATAAGGTCAAACGGATTTGAGGACAAGGTATTATTAGAAGTAAAAAAACAATCTTCTTTGTTTAGCTAAAGGGCACAAAATACATGGAGAGTTTTTGCAATCAATAGACAACTTCAAATGTAAAAAAAAAAATTGTAAGGTACTTAGGCAATCGGCAGATGGATGTCCTGGCCTTTGATGCCACAATGAAGAAGTATTATCAATAAGAGCACAAGCTAGAGAATCCAAAGTGAAAGTGACTAGAGAATCAAGGATGTATAGCCCATGTAAAAGCTTAGCATTGTCTTCAAAGTGTACTTAGAACACCCCAGGCCTACGATTCGAACCAGGATTTTCCCCTGTATCCCTTGCGAACTGGCAGCATTATCCTTACTGTCTTTAAGGTTTATTAGAGTGAGAGTTCTCTCCACAAACCAACACAAGTCTTTTCAGCATGTTTTGTTGAGCCACTAAAAAGGAAGGTGCACCTTGTTGGTATAGATATTAACTTTTAAATCTTTTAAGTCTTTCTTAACATGGCTTTCATGTCCTCAGAATCCCTCTCATTCTCTATGTGATACCGATTCATTTATCTTCCTCCTAATCTCGGACGTTACATGTCCACAGCTTCCGCTTGGTTAGTTCCTGAACCACATCTTACTGAATAGGTTCTGCTCTGATAACATTCTGTAACTCTCCAGGCCCAAGATTTGGACCAGGATTTGGAATTTGGATCCTCGACATTTTCCTACGAACTGACAGCATTATCCTTACTATCTTTAAGGCTTATTAGAGTGAAAGTTCTCCCTACAAACCAACACGAGTTCTTTCCAAAGAGATAAAATTTCTATGGCAGTAGAAGATTTTACAGGACCATTCCTCGAATGAATTTGGGAATCTTAAAATACCAGTACATATGCAAAATTTTAGAACAAAACTAAATAAAAAAACTAAGCATGCTTTTAAATTAAAAGATACAGAGAATTTACTTTCGTTGACGTCTCTGAATCTACAAACCACTGAATTGGAGACACCACCCATCGGAGACTTTTCTATCCTTTGGGATGAGATTGGTTTGTGGGAACCAAAATGGGATGGAAAAAAGTTGGTATTTGAGAAAAACTCTTTTCTTATTTGCAGAGCAAAAGCCCTGGCTTTCTTAATGAATTCGTTAAAGAAAATTGTTTTCTTCTAAATATTTATAACTCTCTTTCCTTCTTGAAATAGGAAAAGGAGTAGGAGAGAATCATGAGATTCTATTATTAAATCTACTAATTAATTAATAATTAATCAATTAGTTAATGATTAATTAAATCATATTTAATTAATATTTCATTCAAATCTTATTTGAATGAATATCCCTCTAATATCTTATAGATTTATATTAATATAATTAATTAAATCATATTTAATTAATATTTCATTCAAATATTATTTGAATGAATATCTTTCCAATATCTTATAGATTTATATTAATATAATTAATTAAGTCATATTTAATTAATATTTCATTCAAATCTTATTCGAATGAATATCTTTCCAATATCTTATAAATTTATCATAATATAATTAATTAAATCATATTTAATTAATATTTTATTCAAATCTTATTTGAATGAATATCTTATAGATTTAGATTAATATAATTTAATTAAATAAAACTAAACTATTAATTAATTCTCCAATTAACTAATAGCTAAATTAAATATTTTATATTTAGCTTAAAATTAAATTTGAATCCTATTTAAATATAAGTTTCTCTCATAACCAATAATTTTAATATGAATCCAATTCACATTAAATTAATATTTGAACTCGTTCAAATATTTTACCTCACATAAATTAATTTCGAATCATATCCAAAATTAAATTTATATAATAAAATTTAATAAACTTTATATTATAATGTATCACTATATATTAAATTAATTCCCAAAATAAATTTGAACATTTCCAATTAAAACCAATATGAATAAATTTCATTATCTTTTACGAGCTAGGAAGGGGACCTAATGGACCTACAGATCAGAAGCTACAACGATCTGAGATTAATTGGCTAAACTCATTAACCACATTAATCAATATTCGTTAATTGTGTGTACACTTCACTAAAGACTCACAGTTGAACTCTTCTCACTGTAGATATATTTCTGTGTCCATGAATATTGACCAATAACAGTAAGTTAGTCCTTCACAAGTGTTCGTAACACTAGCTGGATTAATTTACCTTTTTACCCCTAGGTTACCTATAATCCTTAAATACCAGTGTCCTCTAATGAACAACTTGTTTATGGTTTATGGTCCTACCAATAAACAGAAATCCCTCTCATGCCATAGAAAGGTTAGGGCCCTTTGCTCAAGACTTGGAGACACCATTTAAGAGAACACTCATCTACTTACCCTAAACTAGAGAATGAATGAAGTCCGTCTTGTGTAATTATGTTTTCAGCTCCCCACTTGGCCTTGTCCCCAAAATGATAAGCTTATTGAGTCAGCGATCCAGCCATTCTCATCCGTACAAATTAAAGGACAATCTCTCGCAAGCAGGAGTTCATAATACACTCAGGATTAAGACTAAGTTACCTAGTTCATCCTAGTGAAACGGAAACCTAACTATTTAACAGAGTTACATCTAGTGGTTACTATTTCGTGGTCCGATCTTATGCAAACTCATTGCTTTAGATACCCACATTCATATGTCAACTACATAAACGCGTTAGATCATTGCGTTTGTATCAAATACAAAGTGAGTTGTATCCATAGTGTTACCAGGATAAGGTAGGACAAGGTACCCAACCTTATCCCTATACTATAGACCCTTTAAGCTGATCTCAAACATTGATCCCTATATGTCTCTACATATTTTTTAAGATTCATTAAACAGCTTAGGATGTTAGTTTATTGGATTTAGGTTATTAAGACAAAACTAATATTATAACTAATAACAATTATTACAATAATAACACTTTATTAATAACGGTTAATGGATTATATTTACAATCTACGAGTTTTATGACATAAATCCCAACACTTTCAGCATGCTTTATCCTCAGCACATGCATCCTAGGAAAATTTCCACGAGTTTACCCAACATATAATTACTCCAAGTTAACCATGCTTAATTTTGAAGTTCCTATGATTGAGCCACCAAAAAGGACGGTGCACCTTGTTGGCATAGGTATTAACTTTTAATTCTTTTAAGTGTTTCTTAACATGACTTTCATGTCCTTATAATTCCTCTCATTTCGATGTGATACCGGTCCATTCATGTCTCCCTCCTAATTTTGGGCATTATGTGCCCACCAACTTTCGCTTGGTTCATCCCCAAACCACATCTTACTAGAAGAGGTTCCGCTCTAATACCATTCTATAATGCCTCAGGCCTAGGATTCGAACCAGAATTTAGAATTTGGATCTCTAACATTTCCAATGCCCCAGGCCTAGGATTCAGACTAGGATTTAGAATTTGAATTCCCGACGTTCCCCTACATCTCCTGCGAACTGGCAACGTTATCCTTACTATCTTTAAGGCTTATTAGAGTGAAAGTTCTCCCCACAAACCAACACGAGTCCTTTCAGCATGCTTTATCCTCACTCACATGAGTCCTAGGAAAATTTTCAAGAGGTCACTCAACATAGAATTACTCCAAACTAAGCACCATTAACTTTGAAGTTCCTATGATCGAACCACCAGAAAGAAAGATGCACCTTGTTGGAGGTATTAACTTTTAATTCTTTTAAGTCTTTCTTAACATGACTTTCATGTCCTCAAAATCCTTCTCATTTTGATGTGATACAGGTTCATTCATGTCTCCCTCATAATCTCAGATGTTACAGTACTTGTCCTAAATTATACAAGCATTAGTATGAAATTAAACATTTACTGATAAGTCCTTTGTTATTGCACTCACAGATAGAAGATTGAAGGCGAAATCAGGCATGTAAAGGACATTATTAAGTTAAAAAAAAACTCAAATAATTTGACAAAACCAATGCATTTCACTTTAAATGACTGTTTATTTGGCAGACTAATTGATGTAGAACAAGGAAACCATGAAAGTAGAGTAGTCTTTAGAACAATGTATATGTGCAAACGCAATAGAATCAACAAAGCAATAAGAATTTGGAGACATATTGCATGCTATATGAGAGAGGGATCCATTCGAGAATGTAGCAAACTGAGATTGGGGTTGATTAAGGAGATTCTGACATTGTAATAAAGCCTCTATTGGATTTGTGGTACTATTGATCATAGGGACAACAATTGTATATGAAGACTAATTTTCAAATGATTGAGTAGTAAGAAAGTTCACCTTGTTGGCAGATGCATTTTGATTGTTGTTATTTTAACGTTGTTGTTGCTTAGACTTGTAGCTTGATGGATATCCATGGATTTTATAATATCTCTCGACAATGCACCCTAGAATGTTACAATGAGTGCAAACAGGGAAATATATTTTTGACTTATTTGATAAGTTATTCTTTAAGGTATTTGAAGTAACAGCAAGAGCTACGACCGGAGTTAAAGATGACAACGATCCAACGGATCTCTGCTATTTTTCTTGAAGAAGAAGAGAGAATGTTCGAATTACTGATGCCACAAAATCCATGAGGAGAAGTTTAACACAAGGTTGAGCAAAAGACTCATTGAGTCCTATTAGAAAATCCATAAGATACTCAAACTAAAGGAATTCAAAAAATCCATGATTTCCTCTACCTCAACAAGTTTCACAAGTGCAAGAAGGACAATATATGTTAAACTCATGATGAGCGTTTTGAACTTCGTAAAGTACATACTAATTGAGTCTTGCTTTTGTGCCAGTGTCATGATAGAGTGTTTTAACAGAAGATCCTTAGAGCATTCTTTCATTGAGAAATGTTATCTGAGATCGAGCCAAATGCTTCTTGTGAAGTTCGAAACAAAATGTTTATCAATATCAGTTCAGAGACTAAGTTTAAGATTTAAGATATAACAGTGTTGTCATTTCAAATCTAATGGTAGAGACGATCATCAGTTTGATGAGGGACAAATCCATCAACAAAACCAATTTTATTCTTGACAAATAGTCCAATAACCATCGGCCAGCTCTAAGAAATGTAATTTTCTTCGGTAAATGGCTAAGTGACCAATACTGAAAGGATGAGAGCCATACGTAGTGAAAATTTTTACAGAGACCTTAAACTCAATTTAATTAGAATCTTAAAAAATACCAAACATTGGCAATATACAAAAACTAAGGCTAACCATACTTTTATAATTAAAAGAACATTAAATACAGAGATGAGGACGTACTTTCGACTCTATATCTGCCAAACGCCAAATTTGGGGCACCACCACTTGGAGACCTCCCTATTCTCTAGGTTGAGATTTTGGTTTGTGGAAACCAAAATTGGAGACGAGGAATTCTGAGAGAGCAAGGATTTTTCTCTTGAAAGGATTGCAATATGCAAAAAAAATCATAATCTCAAAACCCTTCCGTCTTCTGATGTACTAACCTCCCACTTCTTTAAGATAAAAAAGGAGTTAGAGAGATGCTGGGATACATGGAAAAACCACCCACGTTCCCTAAATAACTCCCTTACTTAAGGGAGTTATTAATTAAATTAAATTAAATTAAATCACATTTAATTAATATTTCTTTTTTAAATCATATTTAAATGAATATCTCTCGCAAATCTATAGTTTGAATTTAATTAATTTAATTAAATCAAATTAAACTAAACTATTAATTAATTCTTTAATTAATTAATTGCTAAATTAAATATCATATAATTTAATTTAATCCAAATTTGAATCATAGTCAAATATAAATTTCTCTCAGTATAGTTTTAATGTGTATCATATACATATTAAATTTTAACCTATAATTTTAATATGAATCTAATTTACATTAAATTAATGTTTGAACTCATTCAAATATTTTATCTCTCATAAATTAATTTTGAATTATATTCAAAATTAAATTAATACAATAAAGTTTAATTAAAATATAAAGTTTATATTATAATGGATCACCATACATTATATTAATTTTCTAAGTAAAATTGAATATTTTAAATTACAACTGATATAAATAAATCTCATTAACCTTTACGAGCTAAGAAGGGGATCTTATGGACCTAAAGATCAAAACCTACAACGATATTAGATTAATTGATTAAACTCATTAACCACATTAATCAAAATTCTTTGATTGTGTGTACACTCCACTAAAGACTCACAACTGAAATCTTCTCATTGTAGATTTTTTTGTGTCCACGGATATAGACCAATAACAGTAAGTTAGTCCTTCACTAGTGTTCGTAAAACTAGATAGGTCAAATTACAGTGTTACCCCTAGTTACTTCTAGTCCTTAAATATCAGTGCTCGATCCTTTAATGAACAACTTGTTATGATCCAACCACTAAATAGAAACCCCTCTCATGTCGTAAAGCGGGTAAGACCCTTTGTTCAAGTCTCGAAAATATCATTTAAAGAAATACTTATCTACTTACCCTAAAGTTGAGAAGAGTGAATTTTATCTTATGTGTTACGTTCCCAGCTCCCTACTTCGTCTTGTCCCTCAAGTGATAAGCATATTGAGTCTGCAATCTGGCCACTTTCACTCGTATTAGTCAAAGGACAATCCTTTACGAACAGAAGTTCATAATACACTTAGGAATTAAGTCTAAGTTACCTAGGTCATCCTAATGAAATAGAAATCTAATTAGTTAACGAAGTTACATCTAATGGTTACTATTTCATGGTATGATCTTATGGAAACTCATTGCATAGGATACCCTCACTCGCATATCACTTATACGAATGCATTGGATCATTGCGTTTATATCAAATACAAAGTGAGTCGTATCTAGGAGTGTTCAAAATAAGGTGCAAAACCGAACTGAATGAATAACCGAACCAAAATTGAACCAAAACCGAATGCATGCGGTTTGATTCGGTTTAAATTTTTAAAAAAGCAATTTTAAGCAGTTCGGTTCGGTTTAAGATGTTAAAACTGAAATAAAACCAAACCGAACCAATTTAGTTAAAATATATATATATATATATAATAAATAATTTTATAACACATTAGTTTTACATTTAGGGTTTACGATTACGACTAGGCAGAGGAGGCGCAAGTTTTCGACTAGACAGACAGAGGCGCAGAGGAGCAGCCGACGGTCACGAAAGATGGAAATAGAGTTCTGGAGAGGAGACGGGAAGGGGTGGGCAGAGTTCAAGGGTTGGTTTCAAAGCATTAATAAGGAGGAAACAGGTTGATTCTGCCAATTCTTCATCACCTTCTTCATCAGGACATCATCAATTAGCCAAAGAGTTATCGATTCCTCACCTTATTTAAATAGGTACCATGTTGTAATTCATGGTCGTTTTTCCCTTTTTTTCAATTTGTTTTTATTTTAGCAGTTATGTCCTTTAAATCCTTGAAGTTTTTATTGTGTCTGAGTTTTTATTTTCTTAAAGATGTTTTGATGCTTTGCTCTTTCTTTGAAGGTAATAGAATCTCAGCAACTTGGTAG
>JBBPDI010000005.1:5330134-5360571 GCA_037974545.1 Cucumis variabilis
TTTTACCTTAATTTGGCCTTTTTTAAAAATTTTGTGATTAACTAACTTTTGTAAAAAAATGTTATTTAACTACTTTTTAAAGTTTTTAACCATTTGAAGAACTTTTTTGGCTATAAATAATCACTTTTCTTCATCCACAAAAAAAAAAGCCATACAAAAAAAACCTACAGATTTTTATAACCTTCACACCCAAACCTCTAACTTCTCTAACCATTACTTCTCTTAGCCTTATATGTTCTTTAAACAAAAAAAAAAACAAAAGATTTACGAGATCCATTTTGCTTCCTCTTCTAACAAACCCCTAAATCTTTATCTTTCTCCAAAAAATCTCTTTGCAATACCTAGAATCCAACGTACAAGAAAAACTCTAATTTAGTTGGAGGTATATGGTAGGGTTTAGGTCCCAATGACTAATTTAAGTTAAATATAAGATATTTAAATTAGCTATTAACTAATTGAAGAATTAATTCATGGGAAATTGCATCAATTTAGAAAAAAACAGCCAATGATATCTTTTTTTTTTTCATATTTCAAATATGACAAAGATGAGAAATAATCAGTGATATCAGATGATTATCAGAGGGATATCAGCTTTTAAAATTGCTACTTTTACAATTTAGAAAATATAGTGACATGATTCTTAAATCTTTTTGCTATTTTTGCAATCACCCCTTAATTAATATTTTAGTTTAATTTTATTTAATTAAATTTGATTTAAAACTATAAGATATTGGAGAGATATTCATTAAATATGATTTAAATGAAATATTAATTCAATATGATTTAATTAATTAGTAGATTTGAAATTTTTATTAATATAATATTTTTAAATTAATAGAATCTCATGATTCTCTTCTACTCCCTCAAGGAAATGGAGTTATAAATATCCAAAAGAAAAACAGTTTTTCTAGATAAAAAAAAGTTAAAGTTTTTGCTGTCTATAAAAGTAGTTTCTCTCTAAACATTTTTCCATCTCAATTGGTTCTCACAAACTAATCTCATCCCAGGGATAGGAAGGTCTCCGACCAGTGGTGTTTCAATTTAGAGTTTTTTGTAGATTGAGAGGCTTCAAACTACCTAAGTTTTTCTTTCTCTATAATTAGAAATCATGTTTAGCCTTTAAGTTATAATAAGAAAATTAGTTTTTGTATTATTTTGGCAATGTATTGGTATTTTGGGATTCTCAAATTAAATTGATGAATGATTTTGTAAAATCTTCCGTTGCCTAAGGCTTTTATCCCTTCAGTTGCTTCATATCCAAGTTGTTGATTCATATCCTTCTATTGTTCGTTTCTATTCTGATTCTTGTCATTTTTGCGAGCAATGATCTCTCATTCAGTTTCTCTCCATTTTAAGTTTTCTTTCTTGATGCACAAATTTGACACTCACGTGAATTCAGTCCTTTATGACAGTTTTAGGTGTACATACTTTCTGTTTTTTATTTACTTGTAAATTGTTTCAAACTCAATAAAAGTATTTTAGATCCATTATAGCATGTGAAAGATCAGGATAGTTTTGTAGGGTGATCCTTTGTGGATGGCTAGGTGATTTTTAGGATAGTTTTTATGCAATTTTTGTATGCATAAGCAAGCCTTCTATGTTTTCTTTCCTTTTCCCATGTATACTCTTGTGTCTTCTTTTGACTATATTTCTACATTTATGGGGGTGGGGTCTAATTAGAATTATAATTAGAAGTTTTTTTACTTCTATGGTATAACTGTAATCAGTGGCAATTTATAGAGTTAGGAGTCTACATGTTAGACTATTAATAGCAACAATGTTCATTCTTCCAAACAAATTTGGCACTTGTGTGACTTGACTGAATTTATGAGAGTTTTAGGTGTACAAGCTTTATGCTTTTATTTACTTGTGGATTGATTTGCTTTGGAAATGTTCTTAGTCATACTCTAAAATGAGATTTTGTTTCTTACTAGGTTTGTAAGAATCCATTGGAGCAGTGAAACCAAATTGGAGCAATTGATCGATATAAAACTTTTTATATGGTTGGTACCAAAATTTTGGTTTCAATGTACTTATTTTAGGCTTGTTGGTAGCAAAAGTTGTCATTGTTCATTCATTTTGTATGTAAACTACCCTTTACAAAAAATGGTTATTAATCAACCCTATTGTACGAATATTACAAAGTGTATGATAACGTATATATATTAAAGTGTTGACTTTTTGTTTTCATATGAGTGTGATGTATTAGAACAACTTTATGATTGAATTGGTTAGTGTCATGATAGGGCGACAAGAACAGAAACTGTCATTAATATATTTTATTGTAAGAAAAATATTGTAATATAGGAATATATGACATTTGATATTTTACAGTAAAGGAAAAAGTATTTTTTACAGAAAAAAATGTCAAATTATCACAATTTGTGACATTTTGTAACTGTCTTCAATATTGAAATATTGATATTTGATTTTATAAAAATTGTGTCACAATTGACATATTCTTGGCAAGGAAAAAATGTCATATTATACGAATTCGTGACATTTTGTAATTTTCGTCAATATTGAAACAATGACATTTGATTTTATAAAAACTGTGTCACAACTGACATATTCTTGACAAGGAAAAAATGTCATATTATACGAATTCGTGACATTTTATAACTATCGTCAATATACAAAGGATGACAAATAATTACTCTAATATGTACGGGTTAATGATAGTTAATTGTTGTCATAAAATATAAATAATACAGTTATTAATTGTCATAAACTATTAGATAATGACATTTGTTTTCTGTCATGAAAACACTTATTGTGACAGTTTTTTAAAACTGTCATAGATAGTCTTTCCTTTAGAGGCGATTCTATAACTGTAAAAAAATGTTACGAATTTTATTTATGATAGAAAATAACTATTGTCGTAGACCTTTTTTCTTACCGTGATTACAATAAAATTAGGGCACAATTACTTTTTTTAGACCCTAGCCTACAATTCATTAAAGAATATTCTAAATTAGGAAACTAATATGTCACTAATGTTAAAGTATCTTTGATTATTCTTCAAAGATTTTGAAATAATTAAGATGATTTGTAAATAATGATAATCTTTCTATGCATGAGTTGTTTCATTTTTTTTTGGTTTCTTTATAAATTGCTTATATTTCTATTTATTAGTTTACTTTTTCTTTTTTCGTTTGAGATAGTACAGTGATGTTCGTTTGAGATAGTACAGTGATGTTTTGGGGATATATACCACAGGTATTATCAAGTTTCAAAACTACATTTGATTTTTTTAATACTAGAAATTTTTGTATGTACACGTGAGGACGTTGTTAATATATATTTTTGCTAAAGTGAATAAATAGTATGTAGTGATAAATTTAAAAAATAACAATATTAAAGACATATAAAACTTAAATGAGTACTTCTTTATATATAATGTATTATATATCATTTTCTTACTCTCTTACATACAAAAATCAATGGTTGTACTCATGTACTACAAATTATAAAAAATAAAAAATAAAAAGAAGAAGAGAGAACTAAACGCATTATTGGACTTCATTTCACAAAATTGACATTGCATCAACTTTTTGCTCCACTACATGCATCTTTTTGAGTTTTCCTAGCAATGTTAGAATAATGATGTTAAATTTAAACAATCATATTAATTATAAGGCTAAGAATGAATAATAAGAAAAAATTTAAAGAAAGCTTAAGTAGAAGTGAATATTCAAACACGAAAAACAGTTGAAGAAAGTTTTTTATATTGTTGATAAAAATAGATGTTACAAAACCTTTTAAACTTATATGAATTATTCAATAAATTTAATCATTAAAATAAAAAGATAGATTTTTCACGTTAAACCTCTTAAAATCTTTATATATAAATAATTTAATTAAAAGATAATTAAAAATTAATATTTTTGTTTTATTTTTAATAATAATAATAATTAAATAATTTAAACTTAATAATGTTTTTTATTTTATTTTTAGTAATTAAATCATTTTAACTTTCGAGCGCATTTGGCGTGCAAGTTCAGAATCAAATGTTTGTGTTTGGAGTGTAGGAAATGAGTGCAAGAATTAGTAACCTGTTTCTTTTTCAATGGTACAATCTAAATTTATCATGTATAAAATATTTATTGATTTTTTTAATATTTTGTACATATAATTCAATTTCTTGACTTATTGATTTTCACGACAATAATGTAAAAACAAAAAAGTTTAACATTCAATAACGATAATTTTGATTATAGTTACATTAACATGAATGATCTAATTAGGATTATTACAAAGTATTTACAAAATATAACAAGTTATGTAATCGAATAGAGTTTACAAAAGTTTCAGTTGAGAAAAACATTTAAAAGTGTTTAATAGCTAGACTTCAAAATAAGCATAACAAAGGGTCATGCTAAAGCAAAAGTCAAATAGAGTTACATTTAATGATAGTTATGGTTGTCTTCCTATGATACACATATAATGTAATATTAAAACTACTTTTATCAAAAGAATTTAAATAAAAATGATTTTTTTTAAAAAAATATTTTTTTTCTTAAATCGATCCAAATAAGTCCTAAATCTTCTAGCTAGATTGCCCAAAGAAAAAAAAATAAAAAATATATATTTAAATCCTATTTTGTACGCTAGGTATAACATACTCTTAAATTTTAAAATATTTAATTATGTGTCAAAATATATTCAAACTTTTAAATTTTCTCCATACAAAAAATGATAAAACAAAAATGAAAAGGAAAGTTCTAATCTTTTCATTTATTTTAATTCTTTGAAAAAAAATGTACCATTTTCTATTTTTTATTTGAGTAATAAAAAAATCATTTTTATTTTACATATACAAAAAATAAAGAAATTATATATTTATTCGCTCAAAACAATAAGAAATTACACTAACTATTTTGACTAAAAAAATCTTATTTAATACATAAAATTATAAACAAATTTTTAATCTTTTTTAGTCAAATCAACTCAAATTATTTCAATCTTTAATTTATTTGACTTGTCAACAAAAAATTATAGTAATAATAAAAACATGAAAGTGAAATTACTAGTTTAAATTTGATAACTAAAATTTAAATTAAAAAAAAACCATGAATTTACACCACATGTTAAGCTCATGGTTTTACACCACGAGCCAAACAAGGGCTATGCCAAGCCCACTTGATTCCAAGCCAAGGGCCAAACAGCCCTTAATATGTTATAAGTACTTTTTTTATTTGTTTTTTTTAAAAAAAAGACCTGTTGCATTGTGTACGTGAATGCTTTTTTAAAAATTTCCAACCTATCGTAAAATATCTAATAACAACAATTTTCATGTTTAAAAATAAATGCTACTATTTGTAAATTTAAGACTAAATGTTTTAAGAAACACATTATTAATTAGTTCTAAAACTTCTTAATTAATAAGAATATAAAATATTAACATAAGCATTAAATATTAACATAAGCAATAATGAAGTAAGGAACCTAATTGAAATTAGAGAACTATAATTTGGACAAAATGATTAGAAAATGATTCTCCATGTTAGATAGTAAGATGAGATAAGATAAATTGGTATAAAAGTAATACTAAAAGTGCATGTGTTTTGTAATAATTTTCTTTACAAATGAAAACTTTTTATACAACAAATTTATATCATCAAACTAACAAAATAATAATAATAATAATAATAACATTTTCTCAAGCAGACTTTCAACTTAATACCTAAATATATTTTTTTAAAAAAAAGAAATTGAATATAAGATGGAAATATACCTTGAATCAAAGCCATTTGATACAATTTTCTTTGCTTAGCAATAAAACTCTTAGAAATATGTGAAATTATTTATAGGGATTGAAGAGAAAAATGTGTCATATTCAATTTGTTGTAGAATTTATAAAATTAAGAGAAAATTTTAGAGGATTTAAAATGTGGAGAGATTTCATTAATTACTTATACATAATTATAATATAATAATAATAAGGGGTCATTTGGCCCGATGGTTATCACTATGCACTTGGTTATGGTAACCCAACCCTTGTTTGGAAAAGAGTTATTTAAACCCTTGTTTTAGGTTTATGATAACCCATCTTCCCTCTATTTCCTTTTCTCAATCCCTCTTCAACTCCCCATAACCCTATCAATTCAACTCCCCCATAATCTTATTATTTTATTTATTTTTTAAAATTTACTCTTTTTAATTAATTTAATAATTAATATTATTTTTTAATTTATTTTATTTATGAAATTAATTTTAATTAAATATTAATTGCGACTAGTTTATGCATTTAGTCCTTGTATTTAACTTTTTTTTAAAAAAATTATTATTTCATGTCTTTTATTTGTTTTTCACCATTTCAAATATTTTATTTTAAAACTAATATTTCTATATCTAAACTATTTATGATAAAAGTTAAGTTAAATAAATTTATAAAAAATTCAAAACAAAATTAAATCAGACGATTTAATATTAAATTAAATAACTTTTGAATTCTTAAATAACCTAAAAAATGTTAAAAAATATTTTAAAAAGTATTTAAACTTTAAATGTTTAAGATTTTTTTTTAAAAAAATCAACTTAATGGTGAGAATTGATTTAAGATTTATTTGAATTAAATTTTAAATATAAATTTTTACCAAATTGTGCTCATGCTTTTCCAAAATGTACTTTTTTGTATTTCTTCTTCCTTATTTTTTAATCTTTGAGTAATTCATTATAATTTTTTATCATTTATGTTGCTCCATGGAACAACAATCCTCTTATTTAAAAAGAGGAACAAAAAAGCAGAATGTTTAGGTAAGAAGAAAACTGAGAATGTTTTATCTTTAAAAGAAAAAAACAGTAATTTATTCAATCGTAAAAATTACTTTAAAAAAGGTTGAAAATTTCATGTTGTATTTTAAAAAAATTAAGGTAAATTGTTTTACGAAAATTAGGATGATTTAGTAAATTAAATATATGAAATTTGTGTATCGGAGTTAGAATATGAATTTTAAAAGAATTAATAATTTATTTGTACATAACAATTACGTAAAAATGTTAAAAATTGATGTGGTATTTAAAGAAACTACTGGAAATTATTTTACGAAAAAGGACATTTTGGAAAATTAAATATGCAAAATTTTTTTATTGAATTTAAAATACAATTTTTAAAAAAATCAATAAATTATTCGCACGTAACGATTACGTAAAAAAATATCAAAAATAGACGCTGGAAATTGTTTTACGAAAATAGAAAAATTTGACAAATTAAATATACAAAATTTGTGTATTGGATTTAGAATATGAATTTTAAAAAAATATATATATAAAAAATAAATTTCATAACACTACTTACATAACTCTTCTCTTAAACATATCTTATCGTAACATTATCTACATAATTCTTCCCCCAAACACATCTTATCATAACACTACCTATATAACTCTTCCCTCAAACACATACCATCATAGCACTAGACTTATCATAACACTAGCTCTCCATAACCCAACCCTTCCTCCAAACCGTCTCTAAGTCTTTTCAGTTGGCTTAATGGTTAGTGGATAATGCATCAATTAACTTGTGACCTTTTTATTAATTCCTTATTATTTAAGTCAAAGAGTGGATCAATATTAATTGAAACATCTACTTTCAATATGTAACCTACATAGACATGTTTGATTGGGTATGATTGAGATTATCAATATGTAGAAGAGACAAAGAAGGAAAAAAAATTATTCTCCCAAATCCCTCCTTTTAATATAGTAAATATATTGTAGTCATTATTTGGTAAATTCAAGGTATATTGTACTCTACATAGAGTTATGTTTTAGGATATACATTTGTTAATTGTAATAGTGGAATATTATTGGTTACTTGACATAGAGTATTAAATGTAATGTTTTTATACAATGTTAAGAAAAATGGTTAGAGACGTAGGATTTGAAGGAATGCCGTGCAAAAGAAATTCAACTTGAAACACATAAAATACGGAGAAAACATTTAAACATGCTTCTATGGAGGAAAAGAAGAAAATAAAACAAACATTTGTAGAACCTCCCAAGAATTCTTGAACCTTTCAAAGAACACCACGAAGTCTTTCTTGTTATCCTCAAGATAAAAATGAACAGAGAGTTTTATGGGGCTTTCGTGATTTTTTGTTTTTGTTAAAGGGAAATATTTTTTTTAGAGAGATTCCTGTTTTGGAACCAGTAGATAGTAAAAAAACACTGAGAAGAGATTGCTCACCACTTCTGTATCTTAACCAAAAGATATGAAGAGAGACGGAGGAGAAGTTATCAAAATAACTTCATCCCTTAGAGTTATTCTATTATTTAAAATTATATTAATATAAATTTAAACTATATTATATCTTATATAATATTAACTTTATATTATATTATATATAATATAACTAATGGTTTAAATCTTCTCATATGATTTATAGTTCTAATATGAATCGATTCCATATTAATTTTAATCTATAGTTTAATTATGAATCTTATTCATATTATTATTATTTGAATCATATTCAAATATTAACTTCTCTAATAAAAACTTTATATAATATATCAAATACATTATATTAATTGTATCATATACAATTTATTCATTTTAATCAATTTGAACAATTCAAATTAAACCAAAATAAATTTGATTCTCATTTATTCTTATTGAGCTAACAAGAGGACCTTATGGACCTACAGATTGAAGCTCTAATGATGTGAGATTAATTAATTAAACTCTTTAATTAAATTAATCACTATTCATTAACTATTAGTCATTCCACTAAAGACCAATAGTTGCACTCTTCTTAATGCAGATATATTTTTGTGTCCATTAGATATAATCAATCAACAGTGCAATGACCCTTCACAAATTGCTCATAAGTACAGCTAGGCCAAAAATTACCATTTTGCCCTTGTAGCTACATCTAACTCCTTAAGTACCACCGATTCCTCTAATGAACAATAATTATAGTCCCACTATAACTAAACTCCTCTTGGTCCAATAAAGGGTGTGGCGCCGCATTGTTCAAGCCCTGGAATAAGCACTTAAGAGAGCAATTGCTCTACTTACTCTACCTATAGAGAATGAGTGAATTCCTTCTTGTGTAGTTGTGTTTTTAGCTTCTTAATCAGACGAATCCTTAAAATGGTAGGCCTATTGAGTCGACGACATAGGCCACTCTCACCCATGCAAATCAAATGACTTCCTTCATAGGCATGAGTTCACAACTCACTCAAGATTTAGGTCAAGTCACCTAGGTCATCTTGGTGAAATGTAGTCTCAACTAGTAACAGTGTTAATAAGAGAGACTATTCATTTCATGGTCCAGTCTTATATAAACTCTTCGTATAGAATACCCCTGCTCTAATGTCTCGATATGAATGATTACGATTAAATCATTTGTAGCACTTTAGAATAATTATAGCAACTATAAAGCTGGTCGTATTCGTAGTGTCACCAGGATAAGGTATCCAACCTTATCCATCTACTACATACCATTTAGGTTATCACTTAAACATGATCCACTTGTATGTCTCAACATACATGTTTAGGTTATAGAAGATAACTTTGGATGTTAGTTTATTGGTTTTGTGGGTTAATGCAACTAAATGTCAAATAAAATAAAACACTTTATGTTATTTAATAAATAAAATGTTTGTATAATATATACAATTACAAACTACAAGACCACAAGATTTAAGGAATCAACCCTAACAATCTCTCACTTGTCCTAAAGCTAGTAGGGTGTACAACATAAAAGTTAAAAAACACTATAATAGTACACAAAACAAGAAACTAGGGCATACGATACACACCCAATAAATCTCCCACTTGTCCTAGATTAAATTTGGCATATCACGTAGATCCAGACTTTCTAGGTGACCCTCAAACACCTTAGCCGTAAAGGACTTTGTAAAGGGATCAACAACGTTGTACGTCGAAGCTATTTGTGTAACGATCACGTCTCCTCAATGCACTATCTCTCGAATCAAGTGATAGTTGCGTTCAATATGCTTTTCACGCTTGTGGCTTCTGGGCTCCCTAAAATTATCCACAACCCCATTGTTATCACAGTAAAGTGTAATTGGCTTTGACATGTTTGAAATAATTTCCAAATCATTCAAGAATTTCTTAAGCCAGACAGCCTCTTTGGCAGATTCACAAGCTGTGACATACTCTGCCTCCATGGTGGAGTCAGCAATATATCCTTGCTTGATAATTCTCCAAACTATAGCTCCTCTATTAAGAGTGAACACTGAACCTGAAGTAGATTTTCTAGAATCTTTATCAGTTTGAAAGTCAGAGTCTGTGTATCCTGTAAGGATCAAATCCTTAGAACCATACACAAGCATGTAGTTCCTCATTCTTCTAAAATACTTGAGGATAGTTTTAACTGCAGTCCGGTGAGCTAATCCTGGATTAGATTGATATCTACTGACTATCTGCACTGTATAACAGATGTCAGGTCTAGTACATATTATCGCATACATCGAGCTACCAACAGCTGATGCATAAGGGATATGTCTCATTTCCTCAACCTCCTGAGTTGTCTTAGGACATTGTTTCTTAGACAAAGTAGCTCCATGCCTGAACAGTAATAAGCCTCTATTGGAGTTTTGCATTGAATATTTAACAACTATCTCGTCAATATATGATGCTTGAGACAAAGCTCGCGTTTTGTTCTTTTAATCTCTAAAGATCTGAATGCCCAGAATAAACTGTGTCTCTTCCAAATTTCTCATTTGAAATTGGGCCGCCAACCATTATTTGATATCAGTCAGTACACCTATATCATTCCCAATGAGTATGATATCATCTACGTACAGAACTAAGAAAGCTACTAAATTGTTGATGGTTCTCTTTAGGCACAAGGTTCATCAATGATTTGATTAAAGCCACAAAATCTTATTGCGGTATCAAATCTTATGTTCCAAGATCGAGAAGCTTGTTTCAATCTATAAATGTAACGATTAAGCTTGCAAACTTTTTTGCTCTTGACCTGGAGTTATGAATCATTCTGGTTGTTGCATATAGATGGTCTCCTCAAGATTGTCATTTAAAAAAGCAGTCTTAATGTCAATTTGCCAAATCTCATAGTCATAATATGCAGCAATGGACAAAAGTATTCTAATAGACTTTAACATGGCAACAGGTGAGAAAGTCTCCTCATAGTCAACTCCTTCATCTTGGGTATAAGCCTTTGCCACTAGTCTAGCTTTAAAAGTTTACACCTTACCATCTACACCCCTTTTATTCTTGTAAATCCATTTGCAACCTAGAGGTTTTACCCCATCAAGGTGATCTACAAGATCCCATACTCAATTGGAGTCACACTGAATTGAAGTACATAGACTCCAATTTAAGATTCATAGCTTTGATCCATTCATCTTTATCCACATCCTCCATTGCGTTCTTAAAAAATTCAATGGACCCTCAATTTTGCCATCAAATATGACAGTTAAGGTTTTAGTTAAACTCATATAACAAATAGGTAAGTTTGTAACTCTCCCACTTCGTCAAGGTTTCCTCAACGATTGAGGTTGATGTGTCCTAGTGGATGAACCGACATGAACAACTCTTGTTAATGCACTAGGCTCGTCAACAACTCTTGTTGAAGGTTCAAAAGTTTCATTAGAAAGTTCATTTAATACTATCTTACTACGCGGTTTGTGCTCTTTTATGTGGTTCTCTTTTAAAAATGTAATGTTTGTCGATACAAACACTTTATTATCTTTAAGATCATAGAAGTAACGACCTCTAGTTCCTTTGGGGTAGCCTACAAATAAACATAATTTTGAACGAGATTCCAATTTCTTAGGATTGGTTTGAAGCACATGTGCTGAACAACTCATATTCTGAAATGACGTAAACTACCTTTACGATCATTCCATAATTTTAAAGGTGTTTCAGAAACACTTTTAGATGGAACACAATTCAAAATATAGATTGCAGTTTGCACTACATAACCCCAAAATAAATTAGATAAGTGAAAGTAACTCATTATAGACCGAACCATGCCTAACAAGGTTCTATTTCTCCTTTTCGATACACCATTCTGTTGAGGTGTACTAGGTGCTAAGAGTTGGGATACAATTCTATATTCCATCAAATAGTTTTGGAATTTTAAATCCATATACTCTCCACCTCGATTAGATCAAAATGTTTTAATAGTTTTGCTTAATGCATTTTCAACTTCAGCCTTGTACTTCTTGAACTTTTCAAGTGCTTCAGACTTATGTTGCATTCAAGGGCAGATCCATTAAGGAGCCATAAGGGGCACGTGCCCCCCTTACATTATCGTTTTTATATTTTAATATTAATTTTAAAGTGTTAAATTACAATACATATTAAATTAAAATTCATTTTTCTGCTTCTGCTCTAGTGGTTGTGCTCCTCCTGCACAACCTTTTGGTTGTGAGTTCAAATCTCGCTTACTACAATTATTTTTAAGAAATAATTTTATTCTAAATATCAATAGTTTTTTTCCTCAAATATCAAACTTCTTTATAAATTGTCACGAAATAGATTTTATTCAAAACATCAATAATTTTCTTTCCTCAAATTTCTCAAATATCAATAATTTTCTTTTCCAAATATCAAATTTCTCTCTAAATTTCAATGATTTCCTAAAAGAAAGATAAATTGATTTCCTAAAAGAAAGATAATTTTTTAAAAAGATGAAAAAAAAAACCATCTAAGATAATACCCTAACTTATTTTCTAGCCCTCATTTGTTATCTAACAAAAATTAAAAAAAAATGAACAAAGTCGGTGATCCAAACTTCCACTCTCTCAACAACATTCAATGCAAAAAATATTAATCTTTCTTTTTTCTTTTCTTTTGTTGATGATAATTTTAAATTCACATATTTGCATCACAAAAAATCATGTGGAAATTGACGGTATTTCTTTATTTCTACAAATGTAGTGAATATTATTTTTAAAATATTTTTTAGTGTGTTTATTATATAGTCCCTAGTGCCCTTATATAAAATTTCTAGATCCGCCACTGGTTGCATTAAATAAACATACCTATATCTTGAATAATCATCAGTAAAAGTGATAAAATATTCAAATTGTCCTCTTGATTTAACATTCATAGGACCGCATAGATTTGAATGTACAGGTTTCGAGGGTTCTTTGGCCCTATTATCTTTTCTAGTAGAAGGTCTTTTGGTCATTTACCTTCAAGACAACTCAAATACATGTAAAGAATTTTCTTCTAACTCACTTAGAAGTCCATTCTCTACTAATTTTTCAATCCTATTAAGATTTATGTGCCCTAATCTTAGGTGCCAAAGATGAGCATTTTCTTTTGGACAAATTTTAAGTCTTTTGTTTTGAGTCACTGCAGTTTTGAACATTTTAGTACTAAGGAGGGATTTAGATGTTAACGATCTTAACGCATAAAGATTATCTTCTAACTTTGCAGAACAAATCTCAACGCCATTTTTGCAAATAAACATTTTATTTACATTAAAAGTTAAGGAGTAAGATTTTTCAAGTAAGCATTTTACAGAAATCAAGTTTCTTTTTAAATCAGGAACAACATATACATTTTCTAATAAAAGAAAAGATTTATGTAAACAAAGTCGAAGTCCTCCCACTACAACCGCTGAGACAAAATGTTCAGTTCCAACCCGTATCGTCATCTCTCCAGTCTCCAACTGCCGTCAAGAACTAATTCCCTGAAATGAAGATCAAACATGATTAGTGGCACCTAAATCTATTATCCAGGCCGAATCATCATTTGCCACTAAACAAGTCTCTAGCACAAGTAAATCACATTTACCTTGTTTGGCCTTTTTCTTTTCTGCCAAGTACTTAGGACAGTTTCTCTTCCAATGTCCCTCCTGGTTGCAATGGAAATATATTCCCTTTGCAGCCTTGTTTTTCTTTCTTGTTTTAGCAGCGGCGGGGTTAGCTTTATGATGAATAAGGCACATACTTAATTCTAGAGGTCGAACCTCTATGGAACTTTTTTTGTAGAAGTAGCAATATTTGCCTCTCCCTTTTATCCCTTGATTTTCATCAGAGACTCGAAAGTCTATAGCTTGTTGAGAAGGGTGGTAAGGGTATAAGCAATCTTATTCACAACAACATTGCTTCTAAATTGCAGAAAACTCTCTGGCAGAGATTCCAAAATAAAACTAAATTGATTGGTTTCATCGATGGAAGCCCCATTCATTTTTGCCACGTTGAAATGAACCATCATATTGAGAACATGTTCTCGCACTCAGGCTCCCTCGTTCATACGGGTATTATAAATGTATTTCGGAGTGTCATGCTTGATCTGATAAGAGGCCTGGCCAAACATCTCCTGTAAGGAGTCCATGATCTCACAAGCAGTGAGCATTGATTCATGTTTCTTGGCCAATACTTCAGATAAGCTAGCCAAGATGTATGCTCGAGCTTTTTCATTTTCCTTGACCCAACGCTCATGTGCTTCTTGAATAGTTTTTGAGTTGCATTAGCAGCTGGGACTGAGGACACTCCTCGACTAGAACGAATCGCAGGTCATCGATAATTAGCATACTGTTGATAGTATTTTTTCCAAGATGCATAATTATTGCCATTAAGTTTAGCAACAGCCAATATATTCAAAGTACCGCTCGTCATTATCAAATTAATGAAACAAACAATTTATTTATATTAGATATAGAAGCATTTTTCATACAGAAAACCGATCAATTTTAGCAAAAATTTAATATATCCTATGTGATATCTATTTTTTCAATGATGCTTTAGTGAGGTAGGATAAAAAAATCTCCGTAGGGTGATTAATTATCCCTTCACTAAATTGAGACAATCTCAACTAAATATTACACCAAAATAACTCTTATTCCTATAATAATTAGTCATCATTGCGTAGTTAAGAAATGATTAACTTACTTAAAAATTTCTTGTAAGTGTAACCCTTCATTTTAGATTCTAGAGTTCCGCCCCAATAAATAGTCCGTAGAGAAAAAATCGATTGGAGCAAAAACTAAAAAAATCCTATCTATTTCTGGAGTTTTAGTAAAATCTTATGCAAACACCTTCTGTAGGGGGACACAAGCAAGAGTGCCTCGAGGCAGAGCATGAGAATTTACTAGAAACTCATTAAAGAGACCACAAGATGTGTTGACACAAATCCCTCTCCCACTTCCTATAATTACCATGGATTGATTTAGTGATAAATAGGTCAATAACTAACTAAGAGGTTATGAGTTCTATCAATGAAAATATTCAAAAAAATATTAGAAAATCAAATTAAATTCTATTAATGAAAATATCCACACAATAAAATTAGGCATTTTTTAAAATGAGTATCTAATATCTAAAATCCCTTAAAAAATGGGATATTTAATGGTAGAGCAACTTTTAGAGTTGCATTTGGAAGGATGTCATGTGGTAACTTATTATTATTTTTAATATGATAAAAAAGCCATTTTTGAATAGTTTTTTGTTTAAATCCAACGTTTTTCTCTCTCAAATGTAATTTTTAAAATTAAAATTCAATCTGGAAGAATAAACTTATTATCCCTACCTTATAGCTAAATATTTATAAACCTTATTAGTTTTAAAATTTAAAATTCAAACAATTTCCACCCTACTCTGATTTAAGATTTGAATTTGTGTCTATTCATTTTTCTGTACAAATCAATAAAGTGAAAATTTTATGGGTTTAAAACTGGAACCCATTTGAAGACATTTGTGGAATGTGAAGATTGAATCAAAAGCTAGGTGAAATTGATAATTTTGTTATGGTCAAGATCAAATTGTGTTTGCAAATGATCCTAGGTAATTGGGATAAAGACATTCTGCTTATAGTCTTAAAGATTGAAGGGGACATTCGTCTACAAATAGATGAAATGGAGATGAAAATGAAAATTAAGATATGGGCATAAGTGTGAATTCGTAAATTTATTGGCTAAAATTTGAAAAGCTAGAGTTAAAAGTAAGATATGAGTTCATTTTCATATGAAATTCCTGCATAAAGCTCAATGTAAATGTTCAATTATGAGTGTATATTTGAATAAGGAAAATGACAATTAAGAGATGTGAGTTTTCAACCATATTATCGATTGAAAGAAATACATGAGATTTATCATTCATTCATGATGAGGTTGGATGGGAATACCATACAAATTCAAATCACTTCAGCTATTTGCTAAAATCTATAATTTTTTTATTATGTTGATTATCATGTTCAACCAAACCAAATTAAGAAAATCAAAAGAAAAATTGTAATTTTTTTTAAAAATATCATTCTCATGATTTTCGAGTCTACTTTCTAGAAATGGAAACCTCCAACCTCTCTAGGGTGAGAATTTCTTCATAAATTTGTTTTTAGGATTGAAAATTCTAAAGAAGTGTGTTATATTCCTTCCTCATTTGGATCTCAGTTTTAGTTCATGAGCCTTAATTTATAGTGATCATGCACCAAGAAAATGAATAGTTAAGGTATTTTGTACTAATTAATTGATTTTATTCTTAACATTTGTCAAACTTTTTTTTTCTTTCAAATGAATACAATACAGTATGTTTACTTATTTCTTTCAATATAAGGTATTTATGAGTTAGTCTATTACTAATATTTTCTGTATTTGTGGGTCTTAAGTCTACGACTAATAGTTATTTTTATCGCAAATACAATGTATTTATGATGTGTTGATCATATTAAAATTCGTTGTCCAATTTCTATGGAATCTTATTTCAGTATACACATTTTTTAGAACACCCTATCTAAGATAGGGACTACACATTTTTAGGATACCATATTTGTAGGATGAGAACTAATAGTTATTTTAAATGTTTGTGGGTTTTTTTAACGTAATTTAAGTTTTATTTTGAAAATGTTTCCATAGGTAATAGTTTTTTTTTTAATAATAATTGTTTAGAAATATAGTTAAAATTTGATAGTTAGGATTTGAATTTGAGATTTTATGAATTGGACACTATTTTAATAGGATTAAATTTCCAATTTTTAATTACAATGAAATCTAGTTGTTAGGATTTGGAGTATGAATATTTTGGTAAATTATTAATTCATAATTAATAACTTTAAAAATCACTTTGCCATTTTTCTAATTTAAACTTTTTTTATATTTTTCAAAATGAAACGTCTTCTTATAGGTTTTTACAAAAGTAGAACAAAACCAAAATATTTATAGCCTATAGAACAATTTTGAAACAGGAAAAAACCCACAAGCCAACAACGTGAAATAACAAAAATACCCCATGCAATTAATCAATCACACACGCGTAAAAAAATGAATGTGAATGATTTTATATCTTAGTCTAAACGATCTTGTACTAAATCTAAACGATATTGTACCCTTGTACCTAGTCTAAATGATCTCATACCAAATCTAAATGATCTTGTACCCAGTCTAAACGATCTTGTACCAAAGGTAAATGATCTATTAGTGATAGTAGTCTATCTCTGTCTATCTAGGATAGACAACTGATTGTTTAGATACCGGTACACGTTCGTTTAGATCTTAGACTAAGAAGAAGAAAAAAAGAAAATGAGAGATGAAAAAGAAGGAAGAAATTATGGAAGAGAAAATGAAGAAATTGCAAACAAGAAGTAAGAATATGAAGAAGGAGAAGTAAAAATATTAAGAAATTAATAATATGAAGAAGCGAAGAATAAATCACAAAGAAGAAAAAGAAAAAGAACTGAAAAATTGTCCCACAATAATCAAAATCCAATAAGGGCAAATATGGAATTTATGAAAAAGTAATTGACTTTTTGAATTTTTCTTAAATTGTTGTACATAAATATTTAGGAGTTGTTTGTCGTTTGGGTCCCAGGTTATAAAAGGAAAGGTTGCATTTTAACCCAACCCTCGTTTGGTGGAATGGTTATCATAACCCTAGTTTTAGGGTTTCATAACCTCAATTGTATACTCCTTAATCGATCTCACCCTCTTAGTTTTCCCTGTTAATCCCTCTTCAACTCCTTCATTACCCTACCTCTCTTTCTCCATTGAGTCTGTCGTAATCCCTCCCCAAATCCCTCCCAAACTCTTCCTTAGTTTGAGCTCAATCCTTCATTTCCACTTTCTTTTGCTTCGTCTTTCACTATTTGGAGATTCATTTTCGTCTTCACTGTTTCGAAGGTTAGTTATCGTCTTTCTCCTTTTTGAACTTCATTTTTTATCATTCCCCCTTCCGAAGGTTTGTTGATTTCTTTTTTCGTTTCGAAGTTTAGTTTCCTTCTCCTCATTCATCGTCTCAATCAATCCACAACTCCCCCGTGCCCAAGATTGGTTTTTTCCATTTCTTCTTGCGTCTTCCAACCCCTCACCTTGTCCTTGACAAATTCCTTCCTTTTTCTCCCAATCACAAATTTGAGATGGGTTTGCGTTTTGTAGATGGAAGTGTTTATTTGTGTTGCCTTCAAAACGATACATCGTCTATTTTTGGGTTTCGTTGACTGGCTTTATTTCCACAATTGAAGCCTCCTAAATCCTTCTCCGCAACAACTATGGTTCGTTGCATGGTTGGTCTTGCCGCTCAAACCTGTCCTTACCGCTCAAACTTCCTCTTGTTGCTCGAACTTCTCCTTTACTAATAATTGACGGATGCTATATCCTGAGTGGCAGTGGTCGTTTCGAGTAAGGTATGGATGGCAGTAACGTTTTCACTATTTTCTTTTATCGATGATGAGGTCCTCTGAATTGATCGTTTTTTTTACTTATTTCCATATGTGTATAATTTTTCCATTGTTCGTCTCTATTATGTGAAATGGTTACATTTTGATTACCGTTTCGTTTTCTTTTGTATATGCCTATATTATTCAGTTCTTCTTTTTGTCCTTGACTGGACTTCCTATTTTCTGATTTTTCTATTCCATTTGTTATGGTTTTGTCTCTTCGTACTCATGCATACCATTTGATACACTATTTTGGTAAAAAAAAATTCTCCCTCTACTAATGTGTTTGTCTCCTCATACTTGTGCATTACCTATCCTCTACTTTATGTGGTATGACTGTTGGTTTACGATTTTGACTATCTTTTCAATTTCTTTGATATGTCATCTCCCCTTTGCCTTGTGTTGTCTACTATCATTATCACATTGCTTGTTCAAACTTTTTGGTTGGGGTTCTTGAATGCATCATTAAAGTTGCTCATCCCCTCCTATATATACATGTTCCATGCTTTTGCCTTCTTGTGCCTCCTTCTTCTTTCTCATCCTATCTTATTTCGTATGTTTATCATGCATCCATTTGGCTTATGTTTTCTTTTCTTTCATGATATGTTATTATGTAGTGAAGTTAATGGACTTGTATGCGTGTGTGAATGCATCCATTCCTTTTCGTGTGTTAAGATGTATGAAAATGTATCCCTTTTCTCCACTACTTGTTAATGTCCACTCCTCAAATGTACATTGTCTTTGCAATCCATGCTAGACTGTCATTTTTTCCATTACTTCTGGATCCTTTTTCATGCATATAGTATAATGTATATCGTACCATTGCATATCTGATGCCATTTTTCCTTATAGATATGCATTTCTATCCCATAATGTCACGCATTCCATTTTTTTATATACTTTGAATTGATATTAACACTATATGAAATCCAGTTAAATTTATTGAATGAATTTCTTTCCTCTGAGGCACCATAAATAATATTTTTGTTCACTTCCATTCTCTTGCTTAATGTGAATGATTTTCCTTTTTTCATTTCAACATCGGGTAGATTCTCCCAAGTACACGTTACGTAGGCTTTAGTTTTTGTTCCTTCTTCAATCAACCAAAAGCATGTCATAACTCTTCATCTTGTTTACTTTTTTTGCAGGACCCTTGAGTTTTTATTGTTGGGATTTATGTCCTAAAACTCGTAGATTGTAAATATAATCCATTGACACTTGTTAATAAAGTGTTATTATTATAATTTCAATAAATGTTATTAATTATATTATTAGTTTTGTCTTAATAACCCAAATTCAATAAACTAACATCCTAAGCTGTTTGATGAGTTTTGAACAATATGTAGAGACATACATGGATCAATGTTCTAGATCAGCTTAAAGGGTCTATATTATAGGGATAAGGTTGAGTACCTTATCTTGATAACACTAAGGATACAACTCACTTTGTATTTTATACAAACACAATGATCTAACTCATTCGTGTAGTTGACATGTGAGTGAAGGTATCATATGCAATGAGTTTGTATAAGACTAGACCGCGAAATAGTAACCACTAGATGTAACTCCATTAACTAGTTCAATTTATATTTCATTAGAATGACCTAGGTGTATTATAAACTCCTGTACGCGAGGAATTGTCCTTTGATTTGTACGAGTGAGAGTGGCCAGATCGCTGACTCAATAAACTTATCATTTTGGGGACAAGACCAAGTGGGAAGCTGGAAACATAATTACACAAGATGGAATTCACTCTTTTCCTACTTTATGGGTAAGTAGACGAGTGTTCCCTTGAATGATGTCTTCGGGACTTGAACAAAGGACCCTACCCTCTCAATGGCACGAAAGGAGTTTTGTTTATTGGTTGGACCGTAAACAGGTTGTTCATTAGAGGAGCACTGATATTTAAAGATTAGAGGTAATCTATGGGTAAAATGATAATTTGACCCAACTGGTGTTGCAAACATCGTGAAAGACTAACTTACTGTTAGTGGTCAATATCCGTGGACATAAAAATATATCTACAGTGATAAGAGTTCAGCTGCGAGTCTTTAGTGGAGTGTAGACACAATTAATGAATATTGATTAATGTGGTTAATGAGTTTACCAAATTAATCTCATATTGTTGTAGCTTCTAATCTATAGGTCCATTAGGTCCTCTTGCTAGCTCATAAAGGGTAATGAGATTTATCTATATTGGTTGTAATTTGAAATGTTCAAATTTACTTTGAGAATTAGTATAATGTATAGTGATACATTATAATATAAAGTTTATCAAACTTTATTATATAAATTCAATTTTGGATATGATTCAAAATTAATTTATGAGAGATAAAATATTTGAACGGGTTCAAATATTAATTTAATGTGAATTAGACATTAAAATTATCGGTTATGAGAGAAACTTATATTTGGATATGGTTCAATTTTAATTTAAGTTAAATATAAGATATTTAATTTAGCTATTAATTAATAGTTTTGTTTTGTTTTATTTTATTAAATTAATATAAAACAATAAATATTAGAGAGATATTCATTAAATAAGATTGAAATTAAAGATTAACTAAATATGGTTTATAATTTATTAATGGTTAATTAATTAGTAGATTTAAAATTTTTATTAATTTAATATTTTAAATTAATAGAATCTTATGATTCTCTCCTATTTCCTTTCCTACTTTAAGAAGGAAAGAGAGTTATAAATATCTAGAAGAAAACAGTTTTCTTTAAGTGAATTAATCAAGGAAAATATAGCCAATGCTATTGCTCTTTGCAAAAAGAAAAAATTTCTCTCAAATATCTCTAAACATTTTTCTATTCCAATTGGTGGGAACCAATCTTATCCCAAAGGATAAGAAAGTCACCTACGAGTGGTGTCCCTTTTTTGGAAATTTACTTTGTAGATTCAGAGACAAACAAGTAAGTTTTCTATATCTTTTAAATTAAAAATCATGCATAATTTTTTATTTAGAATTTTTTATTCTAAATTTTGCCAATATCTTGGTATTTTGGGATTCTCAAATTAATTTGAGAAATGGTTCTATAAAATCTTCTGTTGTCATAGGGATTTTATCCCTTCACCTACTTGACTAAGAGATACTAGGGTTATGTTATTTTGTAGTAATTATGTTTTCCCCTTTTACTTTAATTTTTGTATGGTTAGTACATTGTAATTAGTAGGAAACATTTTGCCACAAATTTTTTATTTTGTAAGAACTTTTATATGGACTTTGATTTGACTTTTTTCAAAGTATATTATAATCTATTCATTTCTTTATTCACGGTTACTTTTTTTTTTTTTACTTTTTGGACTTCCATAGATAAAGTTTGGGAACTTTATTTTTGGAAAACATTATGTTTCATTATTTGCTAGCATCACACGAACATGTCCACGTTTAATCATACAAGTTATTCATAAAAAAAAAAGTAACCTAAACAAAACCTTGTTTATAACAGTTAGGAGATTTTGTTTTCTTTTTAACAAAATTCACTTGAACACAAGTACCCTAGATTACTTTAATACAACTAACACTACAAGAAAAGGGGGATCTCTCGCATCACAAAAGCATAAGAAGTTATACGAAAAAGCATCGAGAGATTCTCTCTCGACACATAAATGATCGTCGGGACTAGGGTCGAAAATAATTTATTGGGAGAGGCTCTCTCGATGCACAACATTCAACGTTGGGAGGTCCTCTATTTTTTTTTAGAAAAAATACCTTCCATTTAATAAAGGAAGCTATATAAAGAAGAAGAAAAATGAATCCTTAAAGCAAATAAAAAAAAAAAGAAGAAGAATGGCTTACCGACAGCGAAGGACAACAGACTAAAGTGAAGACCAGATGGTGGAAATGACGACAATATTCTAAAATCTTTTCATATCTCTCGTTTTTTTACTTAGGTGTCTCCCTCTCTCTCGTTTTTTACTAGTTTGAAAATAAATTTACAGATATAAAAAAGGAGTTTTAAAGGGGAACTCTTTACTTTTGTTAACTATGTGTACACTCCACTAAAAACTCACAACTGAACTCTTTTCACTGTAGATATATTTCTATGTCCACGAATATAGACCCATAATAGTAAGTTAGTCCTTCACGAGTGTTACTTAAATACCAGTGCTCCTTTAATGAACAACCCGTTTATGGTCCAACCAATAAATAGAAACCCCTCTCGTGCCATAGAAAGGGTAGGGTCATTTGTTCAAGTCTCGAAGACACCATTTAAGGGAATACTCATCTACTTATCCTAAAGTATAGAAGAAATGAATTCCATCTTGTGTAATTATGTTTCTAGTTTCCCACTCGACCTTGTCTCCAAAATGATAAGCTTATTGAGTCGGCGATCTGATCATTCTCACCTGTATAAATCAAAGGACAATCCCTCGCGACCAGGAGTTTATAATACACTTAGGATTAAGGCTAAGTTATCTAAGTCCTCCTAATGAAATAGAAACCTAATTAGTTAATGGAGTTATATCTAGTGGTTACTATTTTGCGGTCCGATCTTATGCAAACTCATTGCATAGGATACTCTCACTCGCATGTCACCTACACAAATGCGTTGGATCATTGTGTTTGTATCAAATACAAAGTGAGTCGTATCCATAGTGTTACCAAGATAAGGTACCTAGCCTTATCCCTATAATATAAACCCTTTAAGTTGATCTCAAACATTGATCCTTGTATGTCTCTACAAACTGTTCAAGTCTCATTAAACAACTTAGGATGTTAGTTTATTGGATTTGGGTTATTAAGACAAAACTAATAATATAATCAATAACAATTATTACAATAATAACACTTTATTAACAACAGTCAATAAATTATATTTACAATCTACGAGTTTTAGAACATAAATTCCAACAGTTAAAACGCGTAAGAAGAGGATCAAAATGTGTGATTCACATTGTAATTACATAAGTATTTAGAAATACATCTTACATAAGCATCATGCTTGTTTTACGCGATTACTATGTCTAAACGTAGGATAAGTGGAAAAAGAAAAAAAGGAGCAAATCACAAAGAACATCTCGCGAAGAGGCTACATGATGGAGATTCGCTCGGCGATTAACAACCCAGGTGAGGAAACAGGTCATCGCATGAGGAAGACTCATTAGAAGACAAGGATGATATTGTTGAAACGATGTGACCTTACATGGTCAGGATCAATGCTGACACGCTTAAAGGAATAGAAGTTTCCCGCCAAAAAATAGTCTATACAAGCACTTCATAATCATTGAGCAAAGGAAGGCTCTAATAGGCCAAATGAGGCCTGAATAGGCTAAAGAAGGCCCGAATAGGCCAAAGGAGGCCTGGATAGGCCAGTTAAGAGCTTGAGTAGAAGCTTAGAATTCAAGCAAGAGAAGGATTGATCTTTTGTTTTCCTCTAATTTGTAGTACTTTTCCACTCTTCTTTCTCTCTATTTTTGCACTTCATTGTAATATCTGTTGTTCATATTGTACAGTGACCAAAGGCCTACATTTTTTATACATATATTACATACTTACTTCATTTCAATCCATCATTTCTTGACTTCTCACCTGTCAAAGTGTTATTAGTAGTTTAAGCTAGTGATAGATTTTTGATAAGAGGTCTAGCTTATAAGACTTGTCGCATTAGTTGAGCTATGTTCATTACTTGGTTAGTGTCAATCGCCAACTACTCGAGAGGGTAGGTAGCAAGGAGGCTAATGCGTGTAAGGAGGAGTTTGACAACATATTCCACCTTAGAGAGATAACTTCATTTGTATCCTAAAAGGTGAACAAGTGTGGACATTAGGCATTGAGAGGTTGTCGTCCATAAATGAAAAGTTCTACAAGTAGTATAAGCAAAGTCTTTTAGATATAGTTCGTCCAATCAAGCATAGTCATTTTCATCCTAAAAGATGAGCAAGTGTGGCATCTAAGCACTTCAAGAGAAGGTCACCTTAATCATGTGTTGATTATGCGGTTATATCGCATTAAGACTCTAGCATTACTTCCTCACCTAATAATACATAAACTTTTCTTCACATTTTTTTCTCGCACACAAGTTAGTTTGTTTAATCTTCATCTTGGCATTTATTGTTATATATGCATGAGTCTCTAAGTGTAATCAAGTAGTTTTAGTTTGTTTTGTATTCTTTCAACTTAATTGTCATAACGCTTAAACAATAAGTGGACCCTAGAAATAGTATTTAGAAACAATACCCTGTGTTCAACCCTGGATCACTCAGGTAAACCTGTTGTTTGCTTGCACTTAGGCGAGCAGTAGGAAAACTTGTACTCAACGAGGACTTAGCTATGATGCAATGAAGAGACACATAGTGAGCATTTTGCATGCCATGACCTTGACCTAGAATTCATCGCCTAGAATCAAAGCGCACAATACAGAAAGTTATGATGAGCACATCATGCGCAATGACCTGACTTAGTAACGTATTGCGGTTGTACTATATACACATGAAATTATTAAGTCCAAATCGACAAACAACGACATTAACTACATTTGGACCTCCAACGAATGGAGTTAGTTGAGGGATGATCTAGCCGAAGAGATGTTCAGTTAATGAGAGTTACTTAATCAATAGTACCACATTATTTTAATTTTCTAAATATGGCCAGTATTGATATATGTTGAATGTATGTGTGCATGAACGAAATTAATGAAACACTAACTCATGACACGACACAACAATGATATTTTGTACCATGTGTTTAATTCTTCTCTACATAATTCACTTATAATTTCTTTTTCTTCCATTCCTATGCCAGTATGGCCAGTTCGTCACGAAACCCAAAACATCCATGGACTAAGGAGGAGGAGTCCACCCTTGTGAAGTGCTTAGTCGAGTTGGTCTCCATCGGTAGGTGGAAGTTAGACAACGACACATTTAAACCTAGTTACCTAACATAACTAGTCAAAATGATGGCAGAAAAGCTGCTAGGATGCAATATCAAAGCGGCCATTGTTATTGACTACTGGATAAAGCCTTTGAAGAGAACATTCTACGCAATAGCAGAAATGCATGCAGTGAGTTCTGATGGAACGATGGTGTTAAGTGCATAATTGCTGAGAAGGACTTGTTCGACAGTTGGGTTAGGGTAGGAAAATAAGTAACTGTGAACCGTTATTCACTCGTAATGGAATAAAAAACTGACAATTATTTTGAATTTATTTCACAGATCCATCTTGTAGCGAAGGGCCTCCTGAACAAGCCTTTCTCGTATTACGACGAACTTTTGTATGTGTTTGAGAAAGATCACGCAACTAGAGCACGTGCAGAGACATTCATTGATGTCATGTCCAATGTGCCTAGCTGGTACAAGGAAGATGGAAACGATATAAAGATCCCTACTATGTACAACCATGGACTTAATATGTCGCTAGAGGACATAATAGGTGCATGACCTGGTCAATCAGTCGATTTTAAGATGGGTTCAAGCAGATCAAAAAGGAAGCAGAGAGCCCAAAATGTGGAAATTGTGGACATCATTCACAATGCCATGGAATATGCCAATGACCAGCTGAGGGACATTGTAGAATGGCCGTAGTTAGCTCTGCAGGATGAAAGTGCAACCAGACAGGAAGTTGTTAGGCAATTGCAGACAATTCCTGAGCTGAGTAGATTGAACAGGGTACGCTGCATGCAGATACTGATGCACAATTTGGCCTACATGAAAGCATTCTTGAACGTATCCGAGGAGATGAAGAAGGACTACTGCATGGTCATTCTACGAGATGACACTTGATTGTGTGTCCAATTCCACCGCTTGTCTCGTATTTTTTATTCTTCATTATATTCATTATATGTGGCTTTAGTTTATAACTCTCTTGAACCAAACTTTTTTGCTTAACAATTTGTGTTGATATGGATGAATTTTTGTTCTCGATACTTCGTATCTCCAATTGTTATTTGCACTTATTTACATGTTTATGGGTTATGTGTTACATTCATAAAAACCAATCTATTGAAACTTAATGATTAATAAAAACTGTTGAAAATGAACGTCGTTGTTAAAGAAATTAATGTAAATTGTTTTATAAAAACTAGGATGATTTGGTAAATTAAATACATAAAATTTGTGTATTGGATTTGAATATGATTTTTTAGAAAAAAAAATCATAAAACTACCTACATAACCCTTCCCCTAAACACATCTTATCATAACACTGTCATAACACTCTCTATATAACCCTTCTCCGAAATACATCTTATCATAACACTATCATAATACTACTTACATAACTTTTTCCCAAACAAATACTATATCATAACACTAACCCTTCCATAACCCAACCCTTCCCCCAAATGACCCTTTAATATTTAGGTAAATTTACCTTTTATTTTGAAATTTTTTCAAAAGTATAATAAAACGACAAAATATTTACAACGTATAAAATAATTTTTAAATCGAAAAAAGCCCATAGACCCACAATGAATACTACAAAAAATGCCTTAGTCAACACGTGATTAATTGGTCACTCGAGCACATAATATATTTGGCACACAACCTTGTTTCAAGATTGTTTAGATTTGGCTACACAATCTTTTAGATTTGGATTTCTTTCAAGATTCTTTGGTACACGATCGTTTAGATTTGGCTACCCAAATCTAAATGATCGTGTTTTGAGCTCGAGCAATTTTTTTTCAAGATCTTTTATATTTGGTACAAGACCTTGAACCAAACAACACTTTGAAAAAAATAATGCAAGATTTATGATTGATTAAAGAAAAAGATCATTATTTAAAAAAAATAAAAAAGAAAAATGGTAGAAGAAAAAGAGAACAAAGACAATGGCAAAGGAGGAAAAACTTGGAATATATAAAAAAAATTACCAGTTTCATGGATTTTTGATTTTGTTACGCGGACCGTAAATATTTTGTCGATTTGTTATATTTATGAAAATTAACCTTTTTATTTTTCTATTTATTTGATTAGAAAAAAGAAAAAGAAAAAAGAAATAAATGGAAGCCCAAATAAAGAAAGTGGGAGAAGCCCAAGTTTGCAACCCAAAAGAACAAAAGCACTATCCAATTGTAATATCCCAACGTGTCGCCAATCAACTGGTGTGTAGAAATATAAGTAACAAAATCCTCCAAAGTGTGTGCTAAACCCTTCCACAGTTGGAAGTTTTGCTTTGACGAATGAACCAAAGCCCTAACGTGGTGCACACAACCATCAACCTCTCGTTGCTCTTGTTTCTTTCTCACTCTCATTTCTCTATGCCATTGAGCTGGTAAGGCAACTACGCCCCTTTCCTTTTCTTTGGCCACCAATTCATGCCAAAATTGAAAGCCATTTACTCTAGAATCAAGAAATGTTGATCCATAGAGAAATTGATGTGTTGGAATTCTTGACGATCATCTAGACACGAATGTGAGGATGTCTTTTTGTTTGAAGTTGATTGCACGTTTGTGAATTTTTATTTTTGCTAATACCCTATTGGGGGAAACTTTGTTTAGGCCACTCCACTTGTAGGTCACATTCTTTTTTCTTCATTAGCATTCAAAAAAATATTGGTTAATAAAGTATCTTTCGTGAATCAGTTGTTTGAAGCTCGAATGAGCTTGTTTTCAGTTTATCTATTGATTTAGTAGCGTTAGAGCTTCTAGCTATCCCCTTTATTTTTATCGTTGCCTGTAATGTATAACTATTCAATTGACAACTTGTTTGTTCCTAAAGAACTTATGACTTTTTGGATTAAGTGTATTTCATAAAATTTTTCTTCTTGATTGGAGTTAGACTGATATTCTCATTGTTGTTACAATCTTTCTTGAACATGATTTGGTCTAGGGGTGTAAGAATATAGGTTGAACCCGAATAACTCAGACTACTTAACCCATATTATAAGGGTTGGGTTGGTTAGGTTAAAATGATGGTTGGGTTGGGTTAAAAAATTAGATTTTTTTAGGTTGGGTTGGGTTTCGGGTTGGAGGATTGAAAAATTCGATTCAACCCAACCCAACCCAAATTAATATATATATTATTTATTTAATAAAATAAAATCTAAAAATTAGGCTTTCCTCCCTCTTCAATCTTCATCCTCTTGCCTGCCACTCACCCTCTTCACTGTGTTCGATTTTTCTCTTCCGTCTCACCTCAGTCTTCAGTCTTCTTTCTCACGATCTCGCTGTCTACCTCTGTTTCTGACGGATGGTCTTCTCCCTCTTTGGTTTTCTCCCTCTTCAGTCTTCTTCCTCACAATCGCGCTGTCCACCTCCATTTCTGTTAGAAAGTAAAAACAGAAAAAAAAAAATAGCACAACCCAACCCGACAACCCAACCCAACCCATATTTTACGAGTTGGGTTGGGTTGAAAACTAAATTTGGATTGCCAACCCATATAACCCAAAAATATGGGTTGGGTTGAGAATGTTTCTCAACCCAACCCGATTATACCCCTACTTTAGTCTATAGGTTGTACCTTTATGTCCTTAAATTCTAAAAGACTAGTATGAATCGATGATGTTGTGTTTCAAAAAAACAAATAGGATGAAATGTTTTAGATGACTCAGAATCTCCAGGTAGGGTGCGGCGATCTTCTCCTAGAAGGAGTCGTTCCTGCAGAGGAAGATCACCTACTCGGCACAAGAGCTCCCATAATGGCAGTTCTCCAGCAAGAGACAAGCATTCTAGTCGCACTAAATCTCTAAAACATGGGAGGTCAAGTTCTCCACGAACTCGTTCTCCTTCTCCAAAGACCAAACGATTGAGGAGAGCTACTGAAAAATCTCTGGAGAAATCAACTGATAGAGATCATGAAAGGAACCGTAGCAGGGGTAGTGATAAAGAAGCTCATCAAGAAAGAGTCTCTGATAGGGAATTAGGGGGAGAGAGAAAGGAGAGGAGTTCTAGATAGGATGTTAAGGATGAAAATTTTCCAAGTCAAGACATGGGAATTCTTCTTCTTCATCAGAACGCCACCAATGGAATCGCCATAGGTCCCCATCGCCCCAGCCTAATGCCAAAAATCATGACGAGGTGTTTGGTTATTTCTACTACTCAAAACTTGATACTTTAAGTTACTATTTATAAGAAATGTGCAATTTTGTTTCAATTGTAAAATGAATACATTTTTCCTTTTTCTCCTGTAAATTTCAATTCATTATTTTGGTACGTAAAGCAGTTGTATCCTCTTACCTGAGCATTTAATAAGCTGTCATTTCCTTTTATTACTTGAATTCTATTGGTGATACAATTCTTCTTTTGTCCATCTTTATTTAACAAGGCTTAATTCTTCCTAAGGTATTTTAAGTAGTTAGCATGCTTTAGTATTATTTTTTTTAGTTTAGTTTAGTTTGTTTTTTTCTTTTTAATATCTTTTAGTTGCAGTTGTCTTTGCTTTAAAATTTATATGGCGTGCAACATCTAATTGTCATCTAACTTTCCGAGGGAGAAATTCAAGAAGAACTGAAAGCTAGGGAGCTGCTTTTGCAACCTTTTATGTATATGCAAATAAAATATTTTGTTTTGTAAGGAAAGCATAATTTCTCTAGGTAGGAATGTAACACTCTAAAGTTTTAGGTATTTATTCTCAACCTAACGGTCTTATTTTATTAAGATTACAAAATTTGGGGGTTATTTACTATAGTGTGCTGTAGAAGAGAAATAATTATATGAAAAAGAGAAATGATAATTATTTATATTATTATTATAATATTAAAAAAAAAAAAGAAACTTCTTGGGAAATTATCAAAAATAGGATAATTTTGAAGGGTATAAAGAGTTTTGGGATGAATTTTAAAAAAGATGACTTTTAGGACAAATTAACTAGGAAAAATCAATATTGCCCTTAAGTTAAAAAAAACCCTAAAAATAAACTTTTTACTATTCTTCTCCTTTTCCTCCCTCATTTCC
>JBBPDI010000005.1:5370423-5380603 GCA_037974545.1 Cucumis variabilis
TCTATTTACTTCCATATATCCAGCTCTACCACTCCATTGTAACTGCAAGCATTCATCACAATAATATGCATATGTTAAAATCATTTTTTTTTTATTCTAAGCATGATAACGTTAAAGATTTTTAAATATGAAGCCGAAAAAGAGTTTAGATAAACGGTATGATTTGTGATATATATACTAATGTCATAGACATCTTTTACCTTTTATTTGTAGAGATTAAGGGCATTTATTCAAATTTTGAACAATCAAGAAATAAAAATTGTAACTTCGAAAGTTTAGTTGAACTTTTTAAATGAGGTGTTGACGATTTTCTCATTCGTATGTACGACAAAGATATTTGAAATCTTTTAAAATATATTATTTAAAGTTTACAAAAAGAAATTGTTAATAATACTAGTTAAATATTATCATCATCTTTCATATAACAAGTTTGGAAGTTTGTATCTAAACATGATTTAATTATTCAAAAAAATATATATATGTTTTTAGAAAAATAAAAACGCTAAGATATGTTATTCTAGTTACCATTATATCATGTCCTCGATTTTTAAGAGTTGCATTTGAAGAGCTATAGTTGATTTTGAGGTCCGTAAAATGAGATACAATACGAACTCTTTGGTTCAACAAATCGATAGGAGATTGCATTTGTCCACTCCTACAAGTATGCCATTCTGGTCTAAGATTTCCCCAATGTGCAGGTCCTCTCGTTCCATTTGCATTATAATCGAACTCTCTTTGATTTTCTACGTTCATACCAGAGAGAAATAAATGGGTTGGTAAGTAAATTCCTCCACAAATATTGAAGTCAAATTAACCATTATTTCATTGGAGGAAAATCGAAATCTACAAATTAAATGCAATCATCCAATCAGTTTTTCATATTTTTCATTTGACTTTTTCCAAAAAAAAATTATTTTTATTTTTCCTTAAAGTAAGAAATTTTCATTTGTTTGTTAGAAAACAATCCATTTATATTTCAAACATAGAGTTCTATATTCATTATAAAAAAAACTAATAGCTAGAAATTTAAAGTATCAAATTTTCACATTCCATTTAGATATTTGTTATAACTATCTTCGCTTAATTAGATCGATTATAATTAGCTATATAAAATTATTTCTACAAAAATATAATGAAAGTTTTTTAAATGAGCAAGAACTGCTTGTATGTTTATGCGAAAATATGTTTGTGTTAATCTTTTTTAAAAATGAGATTATAAATTAATTTAAATAATTCTTTAATATTATATTATTTGCACTTAAAGTTATTAGACTAATACACATAAAAAAAATATACACTTAAAACCAATTTATAAAATTTTTTAAAAATAAAAATAAATTGTTTCTACATAAATGTAGCATAATATCACAGTATTTATATGTGTGTCTATAGATCATCATTTGTTAAACACATCTAGTGATCTATTATAATTTATCATAGCTAGATTACGCTATTTCGTAATATTTATAAATATGATCAGCTATTTTATCCTTTAAATAATTTTCTTAAAACCAAATCATATGAAAAAAACTGATCTAACAAAACAAGATAACAGGCACATATATAAACAACATCAATATTTAAATTAAATGAAAAGATGTTATTATAAAAGGATACTTTAGATAAAAAAAAATAATAAAAATAAAAACACACAATAGCAACATTTAAATTATATAAAATAAATGTTAGGATAAGCATGGTTAGAGACAAATTGAGACAAATGATATTCTAAAAGGAAACTTAGATAAAATAAAAAAATAAAAAAATAAAAAAATAGAGACAAAAATGCATGGTTGGTTCTCACGTTTAGACTTAGTATCTATATGAGTTTTTAAAGTTGGGAAATAATAAGCATGGTTAGCCCCTCATATACTATTTTTTTAAACATCCTGAATTGAAAGTGTTTAATTTCAAATTTTAGAAACAAATAAAAGTCCAAACCCAATGAATCTTTGATGTAATTTTCCCGAAAAGAAACTAACTCTAAAAGAACTCATATTAAAAATAACAATCATGAATCCCTACCAACTTCTTGACACATTGCTGGCCATGAAACCAAAAGAAAGGCAAAGAAAAATGAGCAGAACAGATCAAAACTCAGCTTCTTCTCCATCTTCTAATTATGGAATTTTATTTCTTTTTTGTAGATAATTTGTTTGTATAACCAATCAAACCCAATCTTCCCTTTTGGTTTGTGGGTTTTTTAGAACAAAAATTTTGGTATTTATAATGCCAAAACCTGGAAGTGTGAATGCAAAGATTTTGAAGCTTCTGAGTTCCTTCCATAGTCAATTTCAACTAAGTTTAAAAATAGGGAGAAATAAGGCAATCAAATTAATTGTTGGGCAACCACATCGTCATCACATATACATAAATAATTAATGGTTATTAGAAACAAAAGGCTGCCGTACCATTTCTTTCACAACTACATGTATAGGTGGTCCTTCAAGATTCTGTCTCACCTTGCAATGATTCGAGATTATTTCACGTTTGTGATAACTTATTTTTATACGTACGACTTATTTGTCGTTACTTCGAATGATTTATTGGTTATTTTTATGCATGTAACTTTTGTTTTATCATATGCAATCACCCTTACAAATTAAATCTTGTATGAAATAAAAGCAAATGTGTGTATAGCAATGACGGTGGATAAAATTAGGTTATAATGATGTTTTGTGACCAGCAAGCCTACCAAAGTGATAAACTAACAGACGTTTAATGTGCGACATTGTAGACTTTTTTCCTTACCAACCTATTTACGTATATACACACACCATGACAACTCTACTTACAATGAATAATATTATGATATATAAATTTAAAAAAACTATAATGTAATATTTACATATTAAGTTTTTAAAATTATGTGAACGTAATATTATTTTAAATATTCTTTGCACATAGAATATTATTATTCCTGTTATAAAAACTGTATAATATTTTATTTAAATGAAAATTGTATTTAAAATCCGTATAAAAAGATTTTAAATTTCGACCTTTGAGTGTGACACCACACGATTTTGGTCTCCTCGGCATTTTTCTTTTATCGATAAGGTTTGACACCTATCCACTTTTAATGGATCACTATAAGGACTTGAACTCAAGACATTCTAGACCACCCTTTGGTATGAAATTATCGTAAACCATTGATTGACTCAAACCTGAACGAATATATAACGATAAATTTTAATATATTATATCATCTTACACTTTAATTTTTTATTATTAGGAGAATTATTTTTAACTCAACTAAAGTATTTAATATCAGTTTGTGAGCTTTGGGATTTATTGGCAGTAGTTTCCGTTAGGAATGGAAGATCTCAAGGTTGTCTTGAGAACTTTGAAATTATAATTTTGTTGAATTATTTAATTTTATAAATATTTTTATTTATTTTTTGTATATTGAAAAATGTTGGTTTCATATACTTATTTTGCACCATTTATGCATGAGAAAATCTCATGATTATGTATTATACAAATAAATGTCCTTATCAATTGTTAGGGTTATTAAATTTGGCGTCATTTAAATTTATAAACATTTGGTCAACATTCATTTAATATTTTTATTAAAAAAACATTCCTTGAATATTCTATTGTTTTATCAATTTAACTATACTATTTCATTTGTTACCATGTAGAGAATATAAACTTTTATCACTTTTTCATATGCAATATTAATTTCAAGTTAATTTGTTTTTGTTGTTTATTGATTAGTATTATCAAAATGAAGCAATAATTTCAATACGTCTGTATATTTAAATGTTTTAGCATTTGTTTTAGACAAATTACGAAAAATGAACAAAATATTCATTTCGTTGTTTTTACTTAGAGAAAATTCATTTCGTTGTTTAACTATTGGAACAATAATCAAATGAATATTTCACTTTAAATTTCAAATTAAAATAACTTGAAATTTTATTAATTTACTATTATTTTAAATAGAAAATAAATTTGACAAAACAATCAAAATTGATTGATAAAAAGGGTAAATATCAAAAAATATATATAATTCAATCTTTAATTCATATAGTTAACTCATTACTGTTTTAATTAATTAAATTTTTAAGGCTTTATAAGTGAATTAATTATACCATCCAACATGAAGATTTTGTTTCAAAGGTATTGTTGTCATTTTCTTTTTTTCCTAAATGTATTTAAAAAGAATTATACAAGGATTGTTTTTCAAAAAAAAAAATTGCCTATATTGCGTGGACTTTTGAAAGAAGAATAATTTAAGTAATTTTGAATTGATTTCAAAATGAAAAAAAAAAAAAAAAACTAATAGAGGATTCTAGGTTGAAATGACATATATTCTAGCATTTGAAATATGTGGGAATTATTATGGAATTTCTGTTTGAGAGGGAAATTTCATGGAAACTTTCATATATAAAAGAGGTAATGTCCATGAAACCCTTCTCCCATTTGAAATTATACATATCATAAATGATTGGGAATCCAAATAGACTATGGACCTATCCAATTAGACGAATTTGTGTCATTTAAAATTTGTGGATCAACTTTTTTTTTTTTTTCTTTTTGTGAATTCTGTCTCTTTCCTTTCTTTTCTTTTTTTTTTTCTTTTTCTTTTAATACAATAGGTGGTGAGAGACTTAAGTCGCAGACCTCTTGATTGATGACATATACTAATACGTCAATAAAAATTATAGGAAAATAAATCTTTGTTAGTGTATAAACGATTTGTTTTTTTATTTAATTTATAGTAACAATATAGAATAAAAAATTAGTTCAAGTATTTGATAGCAACCAATATGTGTTATCTAATCCCAATTAATTTGGGATCGTTTCGTAATTTTTATATTTCAATGTGATTATTTTATAGGTTCCATGAGTCACATAGGTAGAATTCGAGTATTAAGGAGAAATGGAGCTAAAATAGACCAAAAATTAGGCCAAAAGACTAAAAAATACACTAAAATGAGAGCAAAATCTGCGTTTTTGTGACAGTGCCTTGTACTCTACGACACCGTTGCGCGAATATATAAATCTATAACTTCGGTTTTTAGGTTATAACTTTTGATCTGGGTGGCTGTTTTAATATGACCACTCACTTTGTTAGACCCGTACCTAAGTAAGCAGGTCAATTTGTGACCAAGTATTTTGAAGAAGGTGTTTTGAAGGAAGGATGCGATAAGAAGTTGGTGTTGAGTTAGTTCACGAAGGAAATAAGGGATGCGAAAGGACTTTTGGCGTTTAAGTAGTGTTAGGCATTTGAAGTTCTTCTCGAGATAAAGAGAAGGCGAGGAAATCTAAGAACGCAAACTGAATCTCTTGTTCACAAACTAAAGACTAGGCGATGAAGATAAAGGAAAAACTTCGGGAAAATTTTCTAAAAATACTTCATGGGCCACGTGTAGAAGTTTAAGCTAAACATGGTTAAGTTAAGCATCAAGCTTCCACGTGCACCACTAAGCATAGGTGTTGGTGAGCTATTAATAGTATAAAGATGACTAATCCATTTTGGGATTAAGGTTGTGTCTAGATGACTCCGTAGGGTTGTTTCTAGAAGTAAAGTGTTACTCTGAGAATTTCTATTCCAAGATTTTTTTATTCTTCGACTTCACTTACAAAAAAGTAAGGTTCTAATTTCAATTTTTTTTTTGTTTCAATTTTGTCCTTTTGCAGTAATATAGGTTTCAACTTCATTCTAATTTCAATTTGTATACACTGAATTTAACACATTTGAATTTTTGTATCCATGACTATGTATTTGGTATGCTGGTGCTACCCTCTTTGTGAATCAATCGACCGACAATCATACCATATAGTTGATACAATTTGTAGCTTATGTATCTTTATTCTTGAATAGTGCAAATAGTTGGTAGGTGATGAAGGAATTAGAGAACAAATTTAAGTATTTCGATGTTATTAATATTCTGCAGATAAAGAGAATGAGATGTATATCATAAACCTTCTGAGACAACCTTTCGGTGTTAACCTTGGTAAGGCGTGGGTAATTTTCTATAGTAATTATTCTCATTTGTCATATTTAGCCTCTTTTCAAGAGCTTAGGTTTGAATTATTTCTCTCTCTTAATCTTGTTTAATACTAGATATACCATATCTATATTACTCTTTTAGGTTCTTGCAATCTGATTTCATAATCCTGAAGTACATTACTAGTGGTGAAATCGTTTGCTTTTAATGGATTCTTGTTTGATTACTATTTTATTTTTATTGGTTACCATGTTGTAAAAAAACTTCCAAGACAGTGTATGAACAAATTTAACTTCTCCTTTATTTTCTTTGCATTTTTTTAACTTTATACCAATTTTTTAGATTTTCTTGTAGTTTCAACATTTTTCGCCTCTATTTGATTCTTTTTCATATACATTTTTCATTCATTCATTTTAAGAATGTTTGGTTTTTTATTTTTCCTTTGTTTCTATTCTTCCATTTATGCTCATGGTTCATGTTTGATTTTGTTAATTTTATTCAATTTTTTAAAATCAGTATTCGACTGAGATTTTTGGTTTCTTTATAGTTATAGAGTATTTGATGAGTTGTGATGGAATGCTTAAGTAATCAAACAATAATCATATCATAGTTGGTATTAGTAATCAACAAAGGACTCAATAAATTTTATTTTTTAAGTAAGCAATAGACAAAATTGACAATCAATATCATATAATATTCAAATAACAATCAGATAGTAATCGATATCATTGTCAATCAAATAATTGCTAATATTAAATAGCAATTAGACAACAACCATGTAACAAATAAGTATCATAAGCAATAATCAAGATAAGACCCAACAAGAACATGTAAATTTGAATTTACTAATCAAGTTGTTGAAGTCACAATAAGTAAATTAAACTCAGGTGAAGTTAGGGAAATAAATAAATATATATATACGATCGGTATCAAATACCAATCAAACAACTATCAAATAACAAATAAATATACAATAGCAATTAGATAACAATCAACATCAAATAACAATTAGACTTAGCAGAGAATAAAAACTAATCATATGTCAATTAGAAGGTAATCAACCAATATAAAAAATTACTATGACAAAAAAAAGAGTAATCAAATAAAAATAATAAAAAAAAATAACCAAATGACTATGTTAGAAGGTAACTAAAATTGAAAAAAAAAAATAGAAGTTAATTAGAAGATAATCAAATGACTATCTTAGAAGGTTAGCTAAAATTGAAAAAAAAAATAGAAGGTAATTAGATGACAATCCAAAGGTAATCAAATAACAATCAGACGGTAATCAAATGACTAACTCAGTATTTTGTTGTTATGGATAAGCTTCCTATGGTCATTTTCATAGTGGCAATATATAGGATGAACAACAATGTCATGTAGATTACAAAAATGTATGGTAATCAGAAAATACACAGAAATTGGTAAAAAAAAATGTAAGGTAATCAAATGAAAATCATAATGCAATAAAAAAATCTTACCAATTGATAAAAAATGAAAGATGATGATGATAATATAATGGTAATCAAAAACTACTTAATAATTGACAAAAGTTGGAAGGTAATTAGATGATTATCAAATTCTACTTAGTCATTATAAAAAAAAAAAAAGTAAGGTTATTAGATAGTCATCGGTATCATTTGTAATTAAATAACAACCAATATTCAATTTAAATAAAAAATAGATGGTAAATCGATATCATTAACAATCAGATAATAATGAACATCACATAGCAATTAAACAGTAATAAAAAAAAACAATCAAATAGCAATCGATATCATTGATAATTAATGTTAATCAAATGAAAATCCGATATCAATTAGACGATAATCAAATATAGTTCCTCATTTTTAACTATGAGGGCATTTTAGTCATTCGATAGTTTCAATTGAGTTGGACTTGTTAGTCATCTTACATTTCAATTGGATTGGACTTGTTAATTTGTCATTCCAACAAATTTTAAAATTTTAGATCATAAACTTAATTTTTATTTTATATTTTGTAACGAGCAAAAATGCCTCTAATCTTTTAAATGTACGTGCTTATTGTTTTATAACGACTACATTAGTCATATGGTTACAGATTTAAGAGACGAGTGAACAGAGGGCCAAAAAAGAATGACATATTAGAAAAATGTGACCAATCGGATTTTTTAGTGTGAAAATGGAAAAATTGCTAATTTGCATACTATTTAAAAGTTAGCAACAGATGAAAATATTTCTACTGTCAAATCCCTATAAATATTAGGGGAGTTTGCAAAAACAGCAAAAAAAATTATGATAATAGAATCTATGTCACTCATATTTTCAAAATTGCAAAAATAGTAAATTTAAAAGTAGATTACCATTTATTATCATCTTATTACCGTCATATTTTTTAAATTTGCAATATGCAAAAAAGAGGTGTTATGAGCTTTTTTTTTTCTAATTTTTTTGTTATCTAATGCAATTCCCCTAAATATTAAGTATTTTGAACAATTGAAACAATCTAAAACGAGATCTAGTAAAAGGGCTCTTTGGGGTGGGTATTAAGGGGGATTGAAGTGAGTTATGATAACCCACTCCTTGTTAGGGTTTCCATAATACCCCCATTTACCCATAATCCCCCGTAACACCTCATTTACCCATAGAAACTCTTTCCCATAAAAAATAAAAAGTTGAAAAAGCCTTTAGTTCAACACTATTTTTTTCTTCCTCTTTTTTTTCAATTAAATTAATCTATAATAAGAGAGTTTTTTTTTTGCAAAAAAAAATAAAATAAATTACATATTATTTTGATATATTCTTCTTTTAGTTCAATTTCAACAATCGTAAGATATGAAAGAAACCGTTCAATAAATTTCGATATTAAATTATGTTTAATTAAGTAATCTTTTTTTTTCACTAAATTATTCAATTGAGTTTAAACCTAAAATCAACATACCAATGTTTGAGTTCCTATCAATCTTATCCAAATATTTTAATTTTAACTAATAAAAATCTTGTTTTCTAACTAAATTATAGAAAATTATCTTGGGTTTTATTGTTTTTTATAAAAGTTAGTATTTACTATTTTGTTTAAAAAATATTTTTTAAATTAACTAATAAAAATTTTAGGTGGATTTAGGTCCATTTGCTTGTTGGGCTTAAGCTTGAACCCATTTTTCTTGGTGAGCTTGGACTCGAGTCCATTGCTTGTTGGATTTGGGCTTGGACTCATTTACCTGTTGGGTTTGAGCTTAGACCCACTTGCTCAACGGGTTTGGGCCCATTTTTTCTTTAGCCCAGTTTTATCTCCAAGGCTTGAATTGATTAGATATGAGAAAACTTGACTTGATTAGCTTAAATTGATTAGATATGAGAAAATTTGACTACCCAAACTCAATTAAATTATGAATATCAACATTTTGTTGATGACGTGACCCGCCAAAAATTCTCCCGACTTAATCGGCCAAAATTTATTGTTCAACAAGCACTACTATCATAATTCTTCCCCCAAGTACATACTATCAGAACATTCAGACTATCCATAAATCAACTCTTCCCCCAAACATCTCCTTAAGTATTTCAAATAATTGGAACAATCTAAAACAAGATCTAGTAAACTAAATTACCTACTGTGAAACGAATGAAAAAAACTAAAACGGCCAAAATTAAATAGTAAATCAAATGAAACTTTAGTTCTTAAACAAAATCTAAAATAATATCAGTAAAACAAAACAAAATCGATATCAAGTGAAGTCCATCTCATACTACCTTCTACTGCAAAAGTGAAAAGCAACTTCAACCTTAGTATGAATCAATTCATGCAAATACCTTATATTACTATAATCTTTCTTCATATTTTATTATCCAGCTAAGAAAAACTTAAATCCAGCTAAAAAAAACAAACTCCATCAAGTCATTACAAAATGACAAATATTTTATACCCAAAATACTTTGAAGCATAGTTTCCTGTTGCCCTTCTTCAATAATCTCCGAGGATGGATTTATATGGCCCATAGGAACTCCAACAAACCAAATTAAAAAAACTTCAAGAAAATATTTTATTAATCAGTGTAAGCAGGTTCCATATCCTTATTCAAAATCCTTGCTCAGTCAATAAGAGTTTATTCTGCACAACATTTGTTTATGAGATAATAAAAAAGGCAGATGATACAATTTCAAATTTCGAGCATCCTCGCTTCCTTCTTTCTTCTATATATTTGAACGACCAACTCGAACTTGAACCCTATGCCATGAGGT
>JBBPDI010000005.1:5387348-5403698 GCA_037974545.1 Cucumis variabilis
ACTATATCTATCAATTAAGGAATCAATGTCATCACGATTATGTACAGTTTCGTTGTCTAGTTTATTGAAAATATGATTAAAGTGGTAATTGTTATTCCAAGAAAAATCATCGATTGAAATTGGATCATCATCATAGAGCGAAATTTTTATGACATGAAAGTTTTTGTCAATCAAGGCATTTTCTGCAGAGATACAAGTCATTATAGCATTTTAGATAGAACAATGAAGTTAAAACGCAGGATAAAGTGCCAAAACGCTAGGTTTCATTGAAAATTTACAAAGATAAGAGAATATAACTTACATAAGTCTTCATGCCTCATTTATAATATGTTTTAGTGTTTTTATCACAACATAATGAAGAAAAGAAGAAATAGGGTGAATTGCTAGAAAAACATGTGCGAAAGCTAATGCAATAAGAAGACTGCTTGACGACTAACATCACTAAGCAAGATGTCACATTATCATGCGAAGAGATTCACTAGAAGATAAGAATGGTAGTTGGAGTCGATGTGACTTGGCAAGACTGCATTCGACGATGGCATGTGTAGAAGAATAGAAGCTTCCCACCCAAAGTTGCATATAAAAAGCCTCCATCTCTACCAAGTAAAATGAGGTTTGAATGAACTAGGTTGAGGTCTGAATGGACTAAAACCTAGAGGGCTTCAGAAGGTCTGACTCCATGAGAGCCGACAGTAAGGAATAACCTTTCCCCTTCTGTAGAAGTTCTTCCCTTCTTCACATCTTCTCCGGTTAACTTCTGAGTGAGAGCTTATAAAGAGATTAGAGAGAGAAACCACCAACCATCTCTTCTAACTTGTAAAAGAGTCAAAGAATACATTTCTATGAATTCTGCAGCTCGACTCCTTTCCTTACTTTTCATTTTTATACTTTTGATGTAATGTCTTGACTTTTATATTTCTATGACTGAAAGGCCTACATCTATCAGTACATTGCAGTTTTAATCATTGTCAATCTTTTATTTCTTTATTGTTCATCTTATTGAAGTGTTATAATTAGTTTAAGCTTGTGATTAGTGCTTTATAAGAGATATTTACTTATAAGTTTCATTGTGTTTAGGTGAGCTTGACTCCATTGCTTGACCCATGTTTTTTGGCAAATGTTCGAGAGAGTAAGTAGCAAACACATAGCTCGATGAGCGTAGGAGGGAGTTTGAAAACAAACTCCATCCTGGCGATTAACTTCCATCATTTGTGTTGCAAAAGGGAAACAAGTGTGGTATCTTGACACTGAGAGGTTGTCCACCTTAAAAGAGAGGCAATGTGACTCTTATAAGTAAGGAAATCTAGATAGTTATCGCCTAGTCCATCTTTATTATTTGTATCCTTAGAGGTGAGCAAGTATGGCGTTTAAGCATCAAAAGGCTATCCACCTTAATTAGAAGATGGTTAAGTGATATCTATCGCATTATAGATTGCCGTATGGCTTAATCGCCTAAAACGCGGAGACTTTCCTTCACATTTCTTTAACAAAAGTTAGCTCACCTTCCATAATCATCCCATTCCATGCCATCTTATAGAGAACTTGTGAGACATGTTTCTAAATTGAGTATAAGAAGAAAAAAGGTATGGTTAAGTGTTTTGAAAGTTTGTGTTTTGGATAAGAGGAGGTGTTTTGAAGTAACACTTTGCGATAAGAAGTTGGTGTTTGAATTAATTCGCAGAAAGGATTAAGAGGTAAAATCTTTTAGGTTAAGTATAATTTTTGTGATTAAGAAGTTAATTCATGTGCAAAAAGAAAGATTTGCGATAGGACCTATAAGTCTAAACATTTACAAGAGAAAGAGTCTTCACGAGAAAAGGATTTATAAGAGTCTTCGCGAGAAAAGGATTTATACGAAAGCTATGTTGAGTGGTTAAAGTTATTCACGAAATAGAGTTAGGTGAAAAGAAAGGTCTGGCAAAGAAAATGTCAAATCTGATTTGATAGGGGTTAACGTGTAAGATTAAGAATTTAAGCATGGATGTGTTAAATATTAAATTTACACGCGTAAAGTTTTAAGCATGAGCTGGCGAACTAAGAAGAGTTAAAGCATGACTAAGTTAGTTTAAAGTCTCTATAAATAAAGGACTTGGTCATTAAGTAAGCAAAAAGATTTTATAAAAAAAAAAACTAAAATGCTGCTGTTTTGCTTTGACGAGAAGAAGAAAAATAAAGTGTTAAGTACTACGGTTTATTTCGCGAGAAGACTCTGGAAAAAGATAAGCAAGAAGAGGATCTTTGGTAAAGTGTGGTGAGTGTTTTCTCTCAAATGAATTTATGTTAAAAACTTTATTATGATTTCTCTTTATTGATTTGAAAGAAGAATTTAAAAGAGATTTCTATAAAAAGTTTATATGTTTTCAAGCATGATTTATAATATTAAAGCTTGATTTGATGATTATGATTTCAATATTATAAATGGTTTTCAAACCATTAGATGTTTTCTTTAGATGATGCTAACTTTTATGTGCACATAAAGAGTCAAGGCTACCGTGGGGTGTACAAGGCTATATGGTGATAAAAAGCTGACGTATATGTTGAAAGTAGCGTATAAAGCTTAGCATCCTAAGCAACAAGAACGAATCTGTATGTTCTCAGATGCTGTTAATATAGTAGTCTAAACATGAGGTAATGAGACCAAGCGTAAAGAACGATTCAGGATCTTTGGCGAAAAGAATAATTGACTAATGAGTGTTTATGCAAAATGTATATTGATATAATTTGCGAGTTGATTTACTTATATTGAAAAAATGATTACATGCGTTTTGACATGTTTTGTGAAATAAAGTGTTTATTGATAAACTAATTTGTATTTGTATTTATGATTTGGAGAAAAGGATTTACCAAAGGGCATAGCAAAAAGGATTTCATAAAACCTCACTAAGTCTTTTGGACTAACGTTTTAAAATTTTATCTTCCAAGATTTGGCGTTTAGGCCAAGGAAAGAAGAAGGTTGAAGGGCTTGCAGCAAATTGAGAAAGCCATCGAGCTTTAAAGAGTTTTGATAAATGTTATTTATTTGACTAAAATGTTATAATTGTTTGTTCTTTTCAAATGCCTGTTATTAATAAAGTGCACGTTTTGGGTTATGTTATTTATTGCAATTGGCGTTTAAAGTTGACTCACATTACATTTTGAGTTTCACTTAATAGTTTGAAAGGAGTTAAGAATGACCGAAGCGATAAGACTAATTGCAAAGTTTAAAGCTAAATCACGTCTTCTCCGCATTACTTTCTGCGTTTTGGTTGTCTTACAGATTGGAGTGTGATAGAACCTCTAGTGTAAATAATAAGATTATTACATACATACTTTATACTGTATAGATATTGTATACCACTTGAAGAAACATTGTAGCTAAAGGTTGATAGAAATTCTCTGTGTTCAACCTTCCCTTACCTAGGAAATCTCTCGCTTCGCTTACACTTGGTTAAGCAAGAGAAAAACTTGTACTCATCGCAGATTTACTAGTTAAGCAAGGAATGATTGTGTACCTTTTATTGCACGATCCTGACCTAGTGATATAGTGAGCATACCACATGTAATGACCATGCTCACTACATGCATAGTCGCATACATAGAATCTCAATGATATACCATCAAATCCATTGATTATGCGATGAGAGATTTGTGGTAAAAGTGATTAAAATGATAGTTCCACCATATGCACATCGCAACACCGAACCCACAACAAGCAAGTTTTTTGCATCGCTGCTAGGGATTTTTTTTTTTCAAATTTAGATGTAATATTTTGCTTTTATTTCAGGCAAACACTAAATTTGTGTTTTATCACACATTTAACCGAAGAACATGTGAACAAGTCTCTGGTACTAGAACCAACTATGATAAATGGACTTGGCCTAAGATTTGAGTGCATATTTTAGTGATAAAAAGAGAAACCTTGGCCTATGTGATTAGAGCAAGATATAGAAGGTCCCTCAAACGCCTAAAAGCAAAAAAAATTCAATCGTCTTCTGTAGAGGATTTCCCTTAAGGCGATTAATTAAAAGGTCCACACATTAAACGCGGTGAAACATTTGGTCTTCGCTGAGTATATGACTAACAGACCAAGAGATAATTTGTAGCTTTGTGATGATTGATCGTGAAGCATCAAACTTCTTTGTGGAGATCGTTACGATAAAGTGATCATGTAGTAAATGGTCAAAGTTGTTCAGAGAGAAACAACACGTTTAAGATGATTATACGAGGCATTGATCGTGACAAGGCCCCAATCTTCCACATTAAAAAATCTAAACACGAAGATGCTTTTGTGACGTATCACTTTCTTTAACCTTATCACAAAATGCATAATTTTTGTATTTTACTGCTTTCTTTACTGTTTGTTAGTTTAGAAGTTTTAGACAAGTTAGGAAAGAGTTTTTTTAAAACTTTATCGCATGTAAGTTAGACAAATAAGGAATAAGGTTTACACAATAAGACCACTAGGCGAGCTAGGATTAATGTCATAATGCATCATGTGTTAAGTTTGTCTCGTGAATCTTATCGGGTAAAGAAAAGCCCATCGGCTTTTTTGGGTTTCACAAAATTTAGACTATTATTTCAAATTAAAAAGAAAAGAAATGATTAGCTTCTCGAAAGACTAAATCAACGCCAAACCTACCGTTGCCTTTCAATCGCAATAATTAAACCTGACAAGGTAACCATTCCGTAACCATGGTTAGAACATCTTCATAAGCCCATCTAAAACCCTAATCTCCATTTTCACTGCTTATGTTCTTTGAAGAACTCAAAGCTCTCCAATATTTCTGACCAAGCTTTCTAGTGAAACTCAAGTAACTTTCTTTTTCTCTCTTTTACATTGTTCTTAGTTTTGATTCTCTTTCCAAATGGCCGATAAGAAAACTATCTCCAAAACCATAAAGAAATACCCAACTTTAAAGCCCACAAAATCTCAAAAAAATATTGACCAAGTACGCTCTGATTGTCATATATCGAAGTAAGCTCTACCTAGTTACTACCCCACGTCTGAAACTTCAAAGAGAATTTTATGAGGTTGTGAGTAATCTGGACTGTGTTTTGATGTGAGGAGACCAAAGTGAAGGGCATGAAAGTGCTTTAGTACTAAAACCACTGAAGATTAAAGAAATAGAGATAAACGTGGATGATGCAAATTTGGTCGCATTGTTAGTAGGTAAACATTAGTGGTGGTCTTTGGTTCGAGTTCATGAGGAGATTACAAGGAATAGAAAGCTACAAAAGTAAGTTTTCATTTAACCCTAATTTTTTTTAATTAGAGTAGTTAAAGCATGTTAATTTCTAAATTAGTTTAGATGTAATTAGAGTAAAATTGATCCGTAATTCTGCTGTGCACAGTGGTCTAAGATCTACATTCTTTAATATATTGCATGTTTATAACTTTTCAATCGATCATATCTTTACTATTTATCTGTTAATGTAGTATTTAGAGTTTGTGTTTGTGATGAGTTCTTGATAAGAAGATTAGCTTATAACACTTATCACATTAGTTGAGCTATAATCATCACTTGACTAGTGTAAATCGCCAACTACTTGAGAGAGCAAGTAGCAAGAATATAACTAACGTGCGCAAGGAGGAGTTTGGAGACAAACTCTACCTTAGCAAGACAACTTCCATCATTTGTGTCCCAAAAGAAGAACAAGTGTAGCTATTAGGCGCCAAGTGGTTGTCACCTTTAAAAGAGAAGTACTATAAGTCTTGTAAGTAAAACCTTCTAGATATATCTCGCTTTACTATGTTTTATCATTTCTATCCCGAGCGGCAAGCAAGTGTAGCGTTTAAGATACTGAGAGGTGCTCACCTTAATTAAAAGCTAGTTAACTGAGTTGTGTTGCATCAAGGCCATTACTATAGCTTAATTGCCTAATAGTGCAAAGACTTTCCTTCACCTTCTCTTATATAAGTTAGTTCACATTTCCATCTCATCTCCATCTTAATTTTTCTTTACAGATTCTCTAATGTAGATAAGTAGATATAGTTTAAACTTATACTATATTATATTATATAGATAGTAAAGGTATATCGCCCGAATGAAGAGTGGACTTTAGAACTAAACTTTGATATCATATACATTTGTTTCAACCCTTGATTACTCATGAAACCTATTGCTTCGCTTATACTTGGGTAAGCAATATAAAAAACTTGTACTCAATGAGGACTTAGTAATTACGGGAGGATGAGATACATAGTGAGCATATTGTATGCAATGATTATGACCAATAACATTTTATTCTTTATAGCACTTAGTTACCATTACTTTGGTCAAGAATGTACTAACAACCTAGTAATTCTTGTAAGTATAACCCACCATTTTTAGATCTCAAAGATCAAAATCAACATGCTCCCGAAAGAGGAAAGTCAATATGAAAAATTGATCTAAAAAAACCTATCATATATGGAGTTCATGGTGTTCCGAATTCTATAATTCAACCCTCGGAAGGGAACATCACTCAAGGGCAGAAAAGCAGACACATTATAGGAATCTCACAATGTGACTAATGGAAGAGGTCGTGGGATGTATTGTCACATATCCCTCACCCACTTACTAAGAACTACTCCCACTATAATCCTTGATATTGATACATGAAAACTCTATAAAGGGAATCTGCTCCTGTGCATGGCCCAAGACCCTACTGGACCTCAAGGTGTGAACTCTTAGGGACGCTAGAGCTAAAAGTACACTACTTTTCTTTAGGTGAAGTGTTCTATAACGGTTTTAAGGACATTCAATTACTTTAAGATTATATTTATGCTAACTTAAACAAATCTTAAGTCTCAGTGAAACATTAGTGGATGACCTTTGTACTGGATTTAAATCTACAATGTCTATTTTTATTACCTCACATCTCTCATGCATGCTCAGAAAACTTGGTTAAGTAGCGTAAGAAATGATTATGATCTCCAGATAGTAGGTGTTCCATAATTAAAAGTTAATCCCGCCTAACCTAGTCTATTTTACTTGGTTGTAGTTTGTTTGTTTGTATATTTGGTTTGTGGATTTGTACAAGTCAATCTCACTCAACCAAGCATACAATCTGACCTAGTTAGTTAACTCCATAGATCTAGTGATGGTAATTGATTTTACACCACATAGGTTTAGTAGTGATGTTGCCTATGTTGGTATAATGCTTTCGTGTAACGACCTAACTTTTTATACTAAGTTGAGGTATTACTTTAAAGATAAATAACAAAAGACACTTTCTTGAAGAGAGGAACATTAAGATTTTAACGAAATTTTTATTGAATAAATATTTGAAAGACATAAAATTTGTAACTTCAGAAAATACTGTGAAAACATGACCTGTGCGAGTAATAATTTTTTAAAATAAAATAAACTTAAATAAATTGTCTAAAAACAAAATATTGAAAGAGTGATATATAAACGTCGAAGCAGAACTGTGTCTTCATATGGCATGTCATGAATCCTTCCTATCGCTCGCCAGCTTTTCAAATCTTCTAGCTTTGCCTGAAATATTAAACATAGGAAAGAGTGAGTATATAAAATATACCCAATAAAGGATCCACTACTAGTCCCACTAAGTGTTCGTTAACTTCCCATTAGGATTTAGTGAGAAAGTACCCAATAACTATAATGCTTCCGAACACATGCTATCTCGTGAATCTAGAGGAACGTATCTGGTATTCGATGAACTCGAAGGAACACTTAAGAGAAACTGGTCTTTGGTGACCCAAAGGAACGCCTAAGAGAAACTGGTCTTCGGTGACCCGAAGGAACGACTAAGAGAATTAGGTTGTAAGTGACCTCGTCGGACCACTCATAAAACATATATTGGTGGTCTCATCGAATTCACACAGTCATAAAAAGGTGGTGATCTCGAGGGACACCCATATGTACGACCCTAATAGACAAAGTTAATAAAAGACCACAGTCCATAGTATGCAACATATCATTAACATCCTATCATGGCATGAATATCAATCCTAACGTCCTTATCATGTGATTAATATACCATGCATCATAATGTATCAGTCATCTCAATCATAACATATCTCAGTCATATCATATCTCGGTCATAACATATCTCAGTCATAACATATCTCAATCATATTAGTCATAATGTATCAATCGCAATATATCAATCATAACGTATCAGTCATCTATGGTAGCTATCTATATCCATCATCCCTTATCTGTCACATTATGCACCTTAGCTACATCAATGCATAATGAAAAATACATGCAAGCTCTTAATTCTGTTTCGAAAGTCTAGTAGTAGAATATGTTACCTCGAAATTAACTAAAAATAGTCTTTTACTGACAGTAAAAATTCTCCAATTAATTCAATCCTAATCAGAAAAGGAAATTTTATATCTTAATTAATAAAATTAAAAATTTGCTATCTTCCGAAAATTCTCCCAAATTAACTTGCCCAAAATTGAGGTTGAAAATAATTCAACCATGATGGAAAAAAATTGTTATTTAAATCTTCAAGATTTGCCAAAGGGATTTTTCGAAAGCATGCAACAGAACGTTATCTTGGTGAAAAAGATGAATGACCTTTTCTCTTTTCTCTTTTTTTTTTCTCTTTTAATTTAAGCATTCAAATGCTATCTATAGACCCAAATAATAATATTTATCATTATTATTTCCTTTTTCATTTTCTTTTCCTTATAGGATATATATACACACATATATTTTTATTCTTATTATCTTTCCTCAATAACCATAAATAATAATAGTAGTACATATTTATAATTATTATTATTCTCTCACCCAAATATATAATAAACATATTTATTTATTTAAACCATTATTCTCTCTCTTAATTAAATCATCATCTTTTCTCGTTCACTCAAATCAACTATCTCTCTCCTTATTAATTATCTTATTTTTCAACAATTATAATTATATTTTATCATATGATTAACTTTACTTTTTAAACTAAACAAAATCCACTTTCTCTTTCCTGAAATAGATCTCTCATCAAATCAACTTTTATCTTAAAAAAATAGTAATATTTTCCAAATATCAAATCTTCTCTCTTTTTGTTAGATCCCATCAAATCCAATCAACTTTATTATTTTACCAAAAATTATACTTTTACAAATAATTGTATTTTCTAAAATATAATTATTTTCCTATTATCTTTCTCTTAATAATTATATTTTAATAAATTTAATTATCTTTTCCTTTTCCATCATAATTGTATATATATCAATTTATACATACAATTATCAAATCTTCAACAAAATTTCTATTTTTCAATTTAATTAAATAACATCCAAAATATTCAATAAATTTCAATTTCCATAAAACCAAACAATTTCCACAACTTTACTTAAACCTCATAACATACAATTAAATCAAATTCTCAACAAACACCACAAATTCAAATCCTCTAATTAATTAAATATTCATCCAACAAATATATAATTAATTCTAATGTTCACAAAATCAAATAATATTCAAAATAAACGCCCAATAATTAAACATAATTAAACAAAATTAAGACAATTTAACTCAAAAAATTATCTTAATTTGTTTTAGCTTTAGATTTTGAGTTCATATCACATGATGTTTCATTGAGTCAGGATCATTGCATGTAAAATGCTCTTCATGAATCTCTTCATCATACGAGTGGATATGATCATTGCATGCAAAATGCTTCCAATATCCCCCATCACTAATGCAAGTTCTCATTGTACAAGTTTTCATATTGCTTGCCCAAGTGTAAACGAAGCAATAGGAGGTTTTCCTAGATGAACAAAGGTCAAACACAGAGAATTGATATCAAAGCTTAGTTATAGAGTCTACTTCTCAAATAGGCAATTTAAACGAATAAAATAATAAAAATATATAAAATAATGAGAGTATAAAACTAAATCTACTTATGTACACCAAGAGCATGCTGTAAAGATAATTTAATGAGGGTGACTGAGATGGTGTAAATGTGAACTAAATTGAGTTAAAGAAGGGGTGAAGGAATGTATAATGCTATCAGGCAAATAAGCTATATGACTAAACCCAACCAAACAAGGTATATCTAGAAGTATTTACCTATAAACTTATAGAGTTCCGCATTTAAGGACGACAACCTCTTGATGCCTTTTGTCCACAATTGTTCACCTTTCGAGATACAAATGATGAAAGCTATCTCGTAGGGAAGAAAACTCTTCCTTGTATGTGTTAGCCATATCCTTGCCACTTACCCTTTCGGGTAGTTGGCGATATACACTAGCCAAGTGATGAAAATAGCTCAACTTACGTAATAAAAATTATAAGTAAAGCCTCTTTTCAAGAATGTATCATAAACCTACACAACAAATAACACAAGTACAGATGGATAGTAAAGAGATGGACAGATTGAATGAGGTGTAAACATACATTGTATTAAAGAATGAAGGCCTTTGGCCACTGTAGAATATGAACAGATACAATGTAAAAAAAATGGTAAGAAATAAAAGTGACATTACAAGTTAGGGAGAAATGGTGAATAGACTCTTCTTCACTCAGCTCTCAAGCTTTCACTCTACAATTGATCGGAGAACAGGAAGGAACACTTTACAGATGGTGGAAAGGCTACTCCTTTTCATGAACTCTCTAGAGTTCCACCCACCTCTTTAGGTGAGTGGTTGGCTCAATTAGGCCTCTAGTGGTTAGTCCATACAAACTCTAGCCTTTTTCATGGTAAGGATGGAGTTCCTTATTTGAGAGGGAACTATAATCTTTTAATCATGTCAGAGCTGAAAGTTTTCCATCTTTTCAAGTCATGTAAGCTCCATCTACTATTTTTATCTTTTAGCAAAACTCTTTCTCACGTATTGATGTAGTCTTTTAGCCTAGTTTTTGCCTGAGTTCCTCTGCAATTAGCCAACTTCTTCTTTTGTTGATAATCCTACGTGTAGACACAAAAAACAGGATAAAGCAAACATATCACTTATGTAAATTTTATTTCTAAATATTTTTGTCTTTACAACATAAGGTACGCATTTTGACACTCTTATAATGTATTTTGGTCTCATTATTCTACCTAAAATGTCATAATAACTTAAGAACCTCCAACTTTACTCATTTTATCTGACTTGTTGACATACATTCAAGCATTATATAATCATTATATAAAGAATTTAATTAATATGGATTTTAATTTATTTAACCTTTAACTAAACATTTTAAATTAAATTAAATAAATAAAAAATTAATTAATTAATTTCTTTAAATTATATTTAATCTAAATTAATTAAATAATTAATTAACTATATTAGTTAAATTCTATATTGATTCATTAATATGCATACTATACATTATAGCCATTATAACATACTTTCAATACATGAGCACGTTAATCAATGGTGGGATTTTAAAACTATATAACATACAATATGCACATACAATTTTAAAAAAATAATTAAAACTTACATCACATGCATAGTTTGATTAAAAACATCCTAAAATGAATTGGTTTTGGCTTCTAAATTAAGCTAACAACTGAATTATTACAATAATAATTTTATATAGTTCAAAATCTCTCCCAAACCACTTGAAGCAGTAGAAAAACCATAAAAATAGGTTGAACCGGCCCAAAAGAAGTTGAACCTGTCAAAAAAGGTATGGAACCAGCTTAATCCACCTCAAGAGCACGCAATTCACCAACTAACTCGAGTGATACGAAGGTAGGGCTAAGAGGTACATGTGGCGCAAGGAAGAGAAATCACAAGGGGGGCGCTCGAGCATGGGGTGAAACCAGGTCTGCCTAGTCATGCGTACGGGGAACAAGGAAGTGTGTCAAGCGTTGAAAGGGCTACATGGCAAAGTGCACAGATATGGGGCTGAACCAGGTCAAGTGTAGGTAATCGGGTTAGATCAAGCAATAATTTCAGGTCAGAAGCCTTTATCTGGGTTTGTCTTTATTATTTTCTTAAAAAATTTACTTTTCTCTCTCCTAGTTTTTACAATTACAACCTAATTACAACTCTAATGACCTTAAAAAGTTACAAAGCCTTTATCATACTTATTAAGCCATAAAACTCGAACTAATTACAATAATTAATACATAAATACACATAATTTAAAGCCAAAATTATAAAATATCCATTTTAGTTCAACACACAATTTATCTAATAAATTGACACCCACTATATGTAATTGAGTTAATTTAAACTCGCTATAATACCACATGATAATTTTTTAGACATGCATAGCAGAAAGGGATCAAAATTATTCTTTAATCGGTAAGATTAACATGTAAATCCCTAAACCCTAAATTAATTAGAAATTAGGGTTTATTGCATATGTACCATTGTAGCTATCGTAAATGTATAGTACTCCACCAGATCACGAATTGGACAACCACTAGAATTGACCTATTATCCTTCGGATTCATAATCAAATTGTGGGACCCAATGGACAAAGGAACTAGGGGAGAGAAAATGATGGAAAATGTGGAATAGGGTTGGGCTGAAATAATATTTTATTTTTACAAAGAAAATTCAACAACTTAATTTTTCTTAAAAAAATCCAACCCTTTCCAAAGACCTACAATTATAATGAATTTACATGCAAAGGTGCATGTACATGCAAGCTCATGGGTTAACAACACATAATCTACTAACAATTAGTGGACTCAATGTCTTCATAGTGTGGCAACACCTAGCCCACAAGAGTTCGTGGGATTATTGGTATGTTAAGTTTGGATTTACTAATTTCATGTGTGCGTAATGAAAATGCAATACATCACTAAGTCAAGTCCTCGCGCATAATACGCTCATTGTAACTCTTTGTATAGTATGCTTGGATTCTAGGCGATGAGTCATGGGTCATAATCATAGCATGTGAAATGCTCACTATGTAGCTCTTTGTGGCATAATATTTAAGTCTTCGTTGCGTACAAGTTTTCCTACTGCTTTCCCAAGTGCAAGCGAAACAGTAGGTTTACCTTGGTGATCGAGGGTCAAACACTAGGAATTGTTGATAAACATTAGTTCTAGCGACTCGCTCATTAGTTGGATATTATGAGAATTAATTACAAAGGTATAAAAGAATCAGAACCAAGATTAAAACTACTTATGTACGCCTAGATAATCTGTAAAGGGGGGAGGGAAATGGATGCGAAATGAAATTGTATGTGAACTAGCTTGTATGCGAGAAAGAGTGAAGGAATGTCTACGCGCCATTAGGCAATTAAGCAATGCAATAGTTTTGATGTGATTTATCTTACTCAACCAACTTATGATTAAGACGTACTCCTTTTAGAGTATTAAACGCCACACATAGTCTCCTTTCGAGATTCACAAGAATAAGTCTTGTTAGAGGATATAAATTTAGGAGTATCCACCTATAACACTTATAGAACTTCGCGATTAACAACAACAACCTCTTGACGCCTAATGTCCACACTTATTCACCTTTTGGGATACAAATGTTGGAAGTTATCTCACTAAGGTGGAGTTTATTGCCGAACACCTCCTTACACACATTGACCTTATTCTTGCTACTGGCCTTCTCGGAGAGTTGGTGATTGACACTGGCCAAGCAATGAATATAGCTCAATAATGCAATAAGGATTATAAGTTGTACTTTTTATATAAAAAAAACTATCACTTACGTAAACTACTAATAACACTTTGACAAATGAAAAGCAAAAAAAATGATGGATTGAAAAGGTATAAAAATTTAACGTATATAAAGAATGTAGGTCTTAGGCCATTGTACAATATGAACATCTTATATTACAAAGAAGTGCAAATAGGGAAAAAAGAGAGTGGAAAAGTATTACAAGTTAGGGGACAATGGAAGTATGGATTTTCCCATTTTCAGAAGTCAAACTTTCAAGTTTACAACTGATCAGAGAAGAAGAAGAAACATATACATACGGTGAAAAGGCTATTCCTTCTCGCCACTCTCTAGGATATTTGGCCTATTAGGGCCTCTTGCGCCCATTTAGGCGTCTTATGGTAGTTTGACGGAGATGACTTTGTATTGACAACATTTGGGAGAAAACTTCTATCTTTTAAACTTATCAACGTCGTCCACTTAAAAAGTGTCTGTCGCACGTCACATCATATCCAACCACAGTTCTTGTCTTCTAGTGACCCTTCTTTGCGTCATAGCTTTATTCCTAGCCTGGAGATGTTAATCGCCAGATGAGTTCCTGGTTGTAGTCCTTTTGCAAGATGTGTTATGCGGTTCACTAATTTCTTTCTTTATTCATTATCCTACGTTTAGACATTAAAATTGCGTAAATCAGGCATAATATTTATGTAAAGTGTTTTTCCAAATACTGATGCATTAACAACATAAGTTATGCATTCTGATCATCTTTTTGTGCATTTTGACCTCATTATTCTAAAAAAAAGAGCTATAATAACGGATATTTATACACATTATCAATTATCCAACAAAATGTTGGATTTTTTCACTAACTTTGGTCAAAGGGAAAAATTAGCACTTGGTCAAAGTCAAACTTTGACTTTTCAAACAAAAAAGTCAACATTTTGACTTACAATTTTGTCCGTCTTGACTGATTTTGACTTCTCGAGCATGAGTCCAAATTCATTTTTTCAAGACTTGAATCATATTTGTGTAGGAATTTATGTCCTAACGCTCGTAGGATTTAGTTAAAATTATATGCTATTTAATAAAGTGGTTATTTACGACTTATTGATGAAAATAAAATACTATAATCTTAAATTCAATAAACTAAGTTCTTGAGGCTATCTATTATAGAATTAATCTTTGTATAGAGAAAAAACATGAATAAAGTTCGAGTATATAGCCCAAACGGGCTATAGTGTATAAATAAGATTGGGTGCCTTATTCTGGAGAGACTATGGATGCGACCTGCTTTGCAGTTAGTACAAACGATGTGACCTTGAATCATTCGTGTAGAGACATGGAAATTTGAACATCCTAGGTAAAGTGTTTAAATAAGACTAAACCATGAAATAGTCATTTTTAAGTTATAACATTGTTGACTGTATAAAACTGGTTATTTCTATTATTAATGACCTAGGTAACTTTTAATCTTAATCTTGAGCTAACTATAAACTTCTGTTCAAACAGAATTATCCTTAGATCTTTATAGGTGAGGGAAGCTCAACAACCCTGGCCTAATAAGCCTTCCATTTCAAGGGTAAGACCGTGTGATGCTAGGGACATAGGGGCCTTACCATGAGATGGATACGATTTATAGGTTGGACCTTAAACTAATTATTCAATAGTGGATTAGTGGGACTTGAGAAACAAGATATAGTCTCAGAGGTAAAATAATATTTTGACCCAACCAAAGTTACAAACAATCTGTAAAGGATTAACTTACTGATCATAGTCATATTAGATGGACACAAATATATCTATAGTGAAGGAAGTGTAACTACGAGACTTTAGTGGAATCACCCGTTAGTTAATGAATGTTGATTAGCTCAGTCTAAAAGGGTTTAGCTAATTAATCTCGAATTGTTAAAAACCTTGATTTATAGATTCATTAGGTTCTTCTGCTAGCTCATATGGAATTAACTTAGAACAATATGTTGGAATAATTTGAATTGTTCAAATTAGGTAAAAAAAGAGAAATTGACGAATATATGTGATATATGTGTCGATTATCAGTTTGAGATAGAGTTTAATGTTTAAATGTGATTTAAATATTAAAAAATAAATATAAATTCATATTCAGAAGCTCGAAATTGAAGAAAATGCTCAGAGTTATGAAAAGTTAAAATGTTGACTTTTGATTCAAAAAAGTAAAAGTTTGACTTTGATTTAAATGGTCAAATGACAATATTTCTCTTGAATTAATGTTAGCAAAAAAATTCAACATTTTGTTGGATAATCCCACAAACACTTAGTGAGATAAGTGGCTACATGAGATATAGACACCTAGACCACTAAGTTTCACTAAGAGTCAGTGGAATGTTAGGTGTTGAGATTTTATAAACTAATTACATGCATTTTTGCATGCGATAACCTTTGGTATTTTTGGTATTTTTTTACTTTAAAATTTATACCAAATTCTATTTCTCTCTTAATTCTCAGCCTAAAATTCCATCTTTAGTTTCCATCTTTCTCTCCCAATTTCTTACACTTAATGGGTCCGACAATCCAGTTCTAAGTTTGAAGAATAGCGGGTTAACACTAGTGGTGGTCTCTGGTTCGAGATCATGAGGAGATTTTGAGGAACGAGAAGCTAGCAAGGTACGTAGTTCCTTTAACTCTAATTCATTTCAATTAGGGTATTTTTTGTGTTACATGTTAATTACTAAGGGTGTGTTTGGGGGAAGGGTTGAGTTATGGGGGGTTAGGGTTATGATAAAATTAGTGTTATGATAAAACTAGTTTTATAATAATATGTGTTTGGAGGAAGGGTTATGTGAGTAGTGTTATGATAAGATGTGTT
>JBBPDI010000005.1:5403798-5420797 GCA_037974545.1 Cucumis variabilis
TGTCATGATGTATATATCTTGGTCTGACATAGATACTCTACGGTTTATGTAAGCTTTAGGTGTTGTAGTTGTATAAACCTTTGTTAGTTATGTTTCTGTTGAGGTGTCACCTGGTTTATTCGTGTAATCTGTTATTTTGGACTACACTTCAGGAATTTATATGATTAGAATAGGATCCCGCTGTATTATATTGCATATATAATAGGTTATATACTAGACTGGTAAGTTTATCTCGTTAAGTTTTCAGCAAGGTCGACAATTACAAGTAGAGAAAAGCTTTGTTTGTCGGCTTCACACCATCTTTTGGGTAAGCAAGCAGGTAGTTCGGGAGGGGGTGTGACAGAAGATCATGTTCACTAGTAATGGACCAAAACTTGTTTTATGGAACATCTGTAATTGTTTCTTAGTTAGTTTATCCTTTATAACGGTGCCAATTTTGTGGGCTTGGCATAGAACAGTGGCAGGAAAGTATTTGTTTATAGGTACATCCATCCTAAAATGAATGATCATAGAACATTTTAGTTACGTACACAGTCGTTTATAAAATTGTAAAAACTAAACCCTAAACCCAAAAAAGTAATTTGTAAATCCCTAACTAATGTGTAAAATATGTGCAGACATATCTACATGATCGTGTAATTCAAACAGTAACCTAGTCATAACAAAATTAATCAACAAGTAATAAAGAAATGAAAAGTTTAACAATCTTAATAATATAAGTTTAACGAAATAGAAAATGTTTGAGAGTAAATACTTAACGAAAAAAAGTTTAACGAAATAAGTGAGAGTTTGATGAACATAGGTTTCTTGTTGAAGAAGGAAGTCGAAACGTTTAACTATCTTGGGAATAAAAGTGTAAGAGAACTGGCAACGTTTAAGAGTAAAAACAAAACGACAGTGATAAAATAGTTAATCAACGAAGAATCAGACTTACAGAAACATACCTTTGATGTTGAAGACGAAAGTGGAAATGTTTCAGAGGAAAGAATTAAGGAAATTCAAAACCTTCAAGCGGAAAAGCGAAACAAAACAGCACGTTGAACGGAAATGAGGGGAAATGAAGAAAGAGCAAAGTATTTGGGTCTTTTTTACCAAAGGGGCAAAATTGTTAATTCACATGCTTTTTTAAAGGGTCGATTAACATTTATTAATAATATGTGAGTGCATTTCTATAAATGATATATGTAAACGATCTTGTAATTAAATCAAAATGATTTTTGATAACATTTAAATGATCTTTTTTCTTGAATATAAGCTCTAAATGATCGTACTGCAAAAACTAGATGATTATACTAAATGATTGAATAATATCTAAACGATCATGTTAATTAATATACACAATCTTTGGTTAACTAAAAATGATGTTGTCTTTAGATGTAAACAATCTTTTATTATTATTTGAACGATTGTGTGGTTGAACTTAAATGATCATGTAGTTTACCTTAAACAATCATGTAGTTTATCGTAAAGGATCGTTGTTTATTTACGTAAATGACTAGTAGTTGTTTATTTATCTAAACGATATAGTAGTTGTTTATTTATTTAAATGATATAGTAGTTTTATTTATCTAAACGATATAGTAGTTGTTTAATTTAAAAGAACTAGTAGTACAAAAACTAAGCGATGATATTATATTATTTAAACAATCGTATGGTTAATTCAAAACATTTGTATGTAAATGTGCAAGTATAAAATAAAGAAATGTTCAAAGGCTGTTATACATTCAATGTAAATGTTATTACATGTAAATGTTATCTGCGTTCGTCAAACCAACTATCCATTACAAGGAAAATGTAAAATAGACATCGAAAAAATATAATATGTAATGGATAATTGGTTTGACGAAGGCAGATAACATGTCATTATCTTCTTTTAACAAGCCAACTTTTCATTCTCTTCCATATGGATCTAGAAGCTTGTAACCAACCCTTTTCTATCGCCCGGAGTTTGAAAAGTCTTCAGAATCAAGGAGGTAGATAAGAGCTTATCATAGTCTTTTCAAGACATTTTTGAAATCACCATCACAGTTTTGTTGAGGAAGATCGAGCAAATTTCTTGCACAGTATTATCACTATCATAACATCTTGCAGGTTTCTTTCTCTTCCTTCTATATCTTAATGTTATTGTTCCAGATAACATAATCTTGACCCACATTTTGTGAAAACCGCGTGTCTCTTTCCCTTTTTAAATGTTTGAGAGTAAAAGTTTGGAAACCCTTAAACTAATGTTTCGAAAGTACATGTTTTAAAGGAAGATGAAATGACTGAAAAGTACATGTGTTGCTACATTTAAAATTTGAACTAAATTTATTATTTTATGAAAAGTTTGGAAACCCTAAAAGAACCCAACACGTGGCCTAAAAAACTCATCAACATCAGATTAGATTTTGTTGTAATCTGAACGATAATCTAAAAACATCTAAACGATCGTTTTGTTCATTCTAAACAATCTTCGTGTTCAACCTAAATGATCTTGTACTTACATTTTAACTAACTATCTGTTTCAAATGTAAAATGATTTTGGATTTCATTTAATAATCGATTATATTAATTATTATTTAATAGATCATGTATTATATTCTGTAAACGATTGTGTAGGACATTATTTAAAATCTCAACAATATTGTTGCTTAACTTAAAGATCTGTTCTTGGACCAAAACAATCTTTTACATAATTTAATCTAAACAATTTCCTAATAACATAAAAAAAATCTTTTCATAAACGTAAGCGATCATACACGATCGTTTATGTAAGTAAATAATAAATTAATTTAATCTTAGTGATCTCATAATAATATCAAAACGATCTTGGTAATTATTAAATAGCAATTAATATAGTCGATTATGTTGTTATTACATATAAACGCTAAGCTTTAAACCCTAAAGAACATAGATAAATGATCTTGTATCGTACTATAAACAATTGTTTTTATATTAATAAACAATCTAGTAATTAAATCTAAACGATCTGGTAATAACATCTCAACGATCCTGGTAATTATTGTAAATGATCGTTTGATTACATCTAAACGATGTTACAGAACTTTCCATGCACAAAACATGTAAATAAAACATTTTTTACATGTAATACATTAAAGAACTTCTTCGAAATCATCATCACAATTTTTAAAATGAAGACGAAGAAGATACAACTGCTTTCCAATCGACTGATGTTATTACATCCAATCGTTATTAAACATGTAAATGTTATTACATCCAATTGTTACAAAATATGTAAATGTTATTACATCCAATCATTTCCATTTTGGAGAAGAAAGTATGATGTTTCAATTAGATCTCCCGTTCTTATACCAACAACAGATCCCTTTCCATTTGGATATGGAAGCATGTAAACAAATAAAGATGAAAAAGAATCAGTCTTAATGTTCTGTAGTCAATGTCAACTACGTGTTTTCTCCATCGGCATTGTTCACAAAATCCAAGACTTCAAAAAGAAGGTCTTTGTCAAGGTTTGGTAATGCCTACATAACTTTTGGTTCTTATACCAATATTTTCCTTATGGAGTTGGTATCAAAATCTGAATCGGCATTAAGGAAGTACATAAGAGCTTACCATAGTCTTTTCTAGAAATTTTCAGAATTTCCATCACAGTTTCATTCAAGAGGACCAAGCAAACTTCACAGTATCTTCACAATCATAGCGTTTGCACGTTTTTTCTTTCTGATGTTTGAACTTGTTCTAGGTTGAACCACAATTTGGAATCTTTAAGCCTAATGGTTTGAGAGCATAGGTTTTAAATGAAAACAAAGGATTTAAAAAATGAAGAGTTTTTCTAAGGATAATAAATACGCTAAAATGTGTGTAACTGGCATAAGTCTAACAATTGGAAAATACGTGTTTGGAAAATATGAACAATCGTATATGAGTTTATTTAAACGATCATGTAGAACATGTAAATGATAGTGTTGTTCAACCTAAACGATCGTGCTACTAAATCTAAATGATATTGTGCTTACATCTTGACCAATGATATTGTACTTAACTGTAAAATGAATGTCTAATAATATCTAAATAACTGTGTTGTTTATTTTAAATGATCTTGTTGCTTAACCTAAATGTTCTCGCAAGTAATGTTTAAACGATCATATAATTTATTGTAAATGATTTTGTTGTAGAATTTTAAATATGTAAACAATCTTGTAATAAGATCTTAACGATCGATTTCAAATGGAAAACGATTTTGGATTACATTTAATAATCGACTATATTAATTATTATTTAATAGATTGTATAGTATATTACTTAAATGATTGTGTAGGACATTATTTAAGATCTCAACCATAGTGTTCTTTAACCTAAATGATATTTTACATAATTCAATCGAAATGATATCCCAATAACATCAAAACAATCTTTTCATAAATGTATGTGATTTTTAAGTTTAACATAAACAAATGTTTATGCAAGTAAACGATTTATTAATTTAATCTTAGCAATCTTGTAATAGTATCAAAATGATCTGATAGTATTCTATAACACAAAAGTGTAAATGTTATTACAATGAATCGTTATAGAACATGTAAATGTTATTACATCTAATCGTTACAAAACAAGTAATAATGTTCAACTTCCACGATCTTCTTGGATTTCTTCAACAATCTTCTTCAAAATCATCATCACGATTCTTAAACCGAAGAGGAAGAAGCTGTAGCTGCAACTGTTCTTGAAAATAAGAGCATACCATATCTTTTAGAAACATATTTAGAACATCTTGCAAGTTTTTTTCTTCTTCTTTTGGATTTCATTGTTCTTAATCCAAATAGCAGCATCTTGAACGTTATTTTGACAGAATGAGACAAAGTTTGAGAGTAAAGAATTGAGAGGAATATTTTAAGAGGAAATGTTTGAAACCCAAAGGAAAATGAATAGTCTTTTTGTGTTACTCACTGATAGGTTAATAGATGCAAATACATTATTTATAACACTCAAATTGACCATTTTGACTTGTAAACCCTAAACTTTTCACATGGTCCCCATGTGTCCTTAATCCCTTCATGAGAAATCAATTTTATTAATATGTTAGTTACATGTAAACCATCGTTTATGCAAGTAAACGATCTATTAATTTAATCTTAGTGATCTCATAATAATATCAAAAGGATCCTTTACTATTCTATAAACAATCGTTTAAGTATGATACCAAATAGTCCAATATAGTAATTATATGTAAATGATCTCGTAAAAACATCTAACTGGTCATCCTAATTATTATATACGATCGTTTATCATTTCTAATCGATGTTGTTATTGAAGTTAAATGATCAGATTTACATGAGACAGATAACACAAAATTATAAATATTATTACATTGAATCCTTGCAGAACATGCAAATGTTATTATATCTAATCCTTTCCATTTTGGAGAAGAAAGTCTGCAGTTTCGATCGAATCGATGTTGTTATTGAAGTTAAATGATCAGATTTACATGAGACAGATAACACAAAATTATAAATATTATTACATTGAATCCTTGCAGAACATGCAAATGTTATTATATCTAATCCTTTCCATTTTGGAGAAGAAAGTCTGCAGTTTCGATCAAATCTTCCTTTCTTATACCAACCTTCCATTCCCTTTCATTTGGATTTCAAAGCTTCTCAACAAACAAAGATAAAAAATAATCAGTTTTAATATTTTGTAGTCAATATCAACTACGTGTCTTCTCCATCGGCATTGTCTACAAAATTCAAGGCCTAAAAAAGGTCTTCGTCAAGGTTTGGTAATGCCTGCATAGCTAAGTTCTTATCCCAACATTTTCCTTATGAAAGTTGTATCAAAATCGAAATCGACATTGAAGAAGTACATAAGAGCTTACCATAGTCTTTTTTAGATATTTTTTGAAATTTCCATCACAATTTTGTCCAAGAGGACCAAACCAACCTTCACAGTATCTTTACGATCAAAGCGTTTAACATGTTTTTTCTTTCTCGTGTTTAAGCTTGTTGTTCTAAGTTGAACCGCAGTTTAGAATCCTTAAGCCTAATGGTTTGAGAGCATGGATTTTAAATGAAAACGAAGGATTTAAAAAACGAACAATTTTTTTCTATGGATAATAAATACACATATATCTAACAATTGGAAAGTACATGTTTGGAAAACCTAAAACTAACGATTTGAAACAACACGTTTTAAAGGAAGTTGGAGGGACCAAAAAGTACGTGTGCCGTTACATTCAAAATTGGAATTGAATTTATAATTTTACAATTAAAGTTATTATTTTGAATGAAAAACCCTAAACGAACCCAACTTTTCGAAGGGTCTCCATATGGCTTTAATAAATGGTAGTTGGTTGTAAACGATTGTTTGTGTAAACAATCGTATATGAGTTTATTTAAACGATCATGTAAGAAATGTAAACGATGACGTTGTTCAACGTAAACGATTGTACTACTAAATCTAAATGATCTTCTTTTAAGTCTTACACGATGGTAATCTATTTTTAAGAAATCATATAGAAGTTCATTTAAATGATTATGTAGCAGTGACTAGTACGCATTTTAACTAATTGCAAAATTGGGGCTGAAAAATTAATAAAAGCGAATTTATTATCTTACAATACGGGAATTGAGCACTTTGACTGAAAAACCATAAACTGTATGCATCGTTGCCACGTGGCCTTAGTCTCTTGGTCCAATGTCTAAGCGATCATGTTGTTAAACCTAAACGATCTACTTGTTCAACCTAAACGATATTATACTTACATCTTGACCAATGATATTGTAACTAAATGTAAAACGATTGTCATATAATATCTAAATGAACGTGTTGTTTCTTTTAAATGATCTTGTTGCTTAACCTAAATATTCTCATAAGTAATGTTTAAACGATCATATAATTTATTGTAAACGTTTTTTCTATAGAAGTTTAAATATGTAAACCATCTCGTAACAAGATCTTAACTATCCTGTTAATTATTGTAAACGATCGTTTGATTACATTGAAATGATGTTTCTATACACGTTAAATGACTAGATTTAGATGAGACAGAAAACAGAAACATATTTTAATATAAACTAAAGTTGTAATAAGGAAGCAAAAAGATCGTATAACATGAAAAATGCAAAACAGGTTAGAAAGAAATTGACAATAAGTTAATTATAAAACAAAGAAGTGTTCTAAAGTTCTTTTACATTTATTGTAAACGTTATAACATACAAATGTTACAGAACATGTAAATGTTATCTGCCTTCGTCAAACCAACTTTTCATTTCATGTAATATGTTACGGAACATATAAACTTCATTTGGTTCTCTGCACATTAGTATCATCAATGTCTTATTCTCTAAAGTTCTTCAAAATCCTTCTTTCGAGTTTCAAAGATGCTCAACTTCGATAAGCTCGTAAAATGATCGGCGTCAAAGACATTGTCATTATCATATTTTTTTAAAAAGCATCTTCAAAATCACCATCATGTTTCTAACCAACGAAAGATGAAGAAGAAGCAGTTCTACTGCTTATGGCACTGTTGAAGAATGACTACGAAGATTTGAATATCCCATCCTCATTTTAGCCAAACAGTGTCGTTATCTTCCTTTTTGACACCCATCCTCATTTGGCACGTTTTTTTCCTTCTTTTGGATTTTGTTGTTCTTGGGCCAAATAGCAGCATCTTGAACCTCAGCATCTTGAACCTCGACATCTTAAACTTCGTTTTGTTAGAATGGGAACAAGTTTGAGAGAACAAGTATTAGAGAAAAAATTTTAAAGGAAAAGTTTGGAAACCCTAAATGTAATGGTTTTAGAGAACAAGTTATAAAGGTAGATTTAGGGAATTAATAAATGCAGTTTCAAAAACCCTTAACTGTACACATTGTAGCCATGTAGCCTTAGTGTATTAGTCATATAAAAGACGGATCTTTTTAAAATGTAAAAAGATTGTAACAACCCAACTCTTTATACTAACTTGAGGTCATTACTATTAAAATAAATAAAAACTATTTATTTAAAATAAAAGAAAATACTAAATTTTAAAAGAAATGCCTTAAATATGCATTTATAAAATATAAGTAAAGTATATAAAGAAAATAATAAATAAAATACTAGTTCGGGCCTATTTGAAATAGATAAAAATATATCTAAAAGTACTCATGAGTTCTGAAATAAAATACTCTAAATCAAATGCTAAAAACATAAATGCAAAAGAAAATATAAATTGTCCCTTATGGCGAACTACGATAATTTTTTGTAATTCGCTAACTTGCCTCTACCTCTACCTTTTTTTTGAAAAATTACATGTAGAAAAACCTTTACCTCTACCTTTTTTTTGAAAAATTAAATGTAGAAAAAGAGAGTATAAATTTATACTCAGTAAGAGACCCACTACTAGTCCTGCTACGTATCTATCAATTTTCTGTTAGAGTCTTATAAGAAAGTACCACATAACTAAACTATCGGACTCCCGAACGCACGCAATCTAGTGAGTTGGAACACATTTGGGCCCTCGATGAACCCGAAAGAATCATCCTAACAAAGAGTTGGACTGTAAGTGATTCTATCAAATCACACATAAAAAACTAGCCACACTGGCATAAATAGATGGTGATCCCGAGAGACACCTATATAGTACGACTTTAACAGACAAAGCTAATAGAAAATCATAGCCTATACATATAACATAACATAAATATATATCTCAATCATAATGTATCTCAACCGTTGAAGTCCTATGTAGCTATCACTATCAATCATCCCTAACAGCTACATTATGCATCATAGCTACGTTAATGCATAATAAGGAAAAACATAATGTCAAGGATCTAATAGTAGAATCTCTTACCTGAGAGATTAGCTAACAAAAAGTCTCTAGGTGACAGTTAATGTTTTTCAATGAACGAATCCTAAATAGTTAGTGAAAACAACTTAATAACCAAATAAAATTTTCCAATTGGCTACATCCACAACTTTCCAATTTAACTTACCAATAAGAGACATTAAAACCAATTCAACCTTTGAGAATGTTTGCACAGATCATTATTTTAGAAATTTTAGCCAGCCAACCTTGCAAGAAACAATCAAACTTTTAGAAAATAATTCAATTTTACCAACTTAAATTATTTTAAAACTAGAGGAATTGGTATTTGATGGGTAGACCAAAACCCAATGAAACACTCACAAAAAACTTACCAAAAGTGGCTCAAAAGTACAAAAAATGCTGCTTGGCTTGGGGAAAAGATTGTGGCTCGACTGGGAGAAGCAATCGACTTGATTTGGAGAGATCAACCTACGCAAAAGGGAACATCGACTCACTTACACATGACTAGAAGAGAGACAAAATGACTCAACTCATCAAAAGATGGAAACTCGTGGGTGGCTCACAAGGAGAGAACACGGCTCGGGTACTTTAAATGATGGGTCATGCAACGTCGTAATCGAAGCTGGAGTGACGACAACGTGGAGACGAATGGAGAGGACTTCGATGTAGACGGTGCCAATCGAAGATTAGAGAGCATAAATTCGAGGAATATTGTGGCGGCTCGGGAAAAACTTGGACGAAAAGACACGCGAGGTCTTGACCATAACTGGTTAAAGGTCTTCGACGTCGTTTGAGCACGCAGCGGACAAAGAAGAAGATGTTCGGAGAACAACAGCGGTGGCGTCTAGGGTTTTTTGAATGGAGAAGAAGATGAATAGTGATGGCACACATACTAAGACTAATTAATATATAATAATAATAATAATATAATTTATTGTTATTACCCTTTAATAATTCCTGTTCTTTTTCCTTTTCCTTTTTTTCCCTTTCCAATAAAACTTCTCTTTCTCCTGTATAAATATCTATCCAATCAATCTTTTTATCTTTTTCTAAAACCAAACATAAAATTTTAATAATTATATTATCCTTAATATCATTATTATTCTCCTCCTATCTTTAATTATGTACGTACATACCATTAACCAAAGCTCTCAAATAATTAACTATTTTTTCTTAAATATTTAATTCATTCAAAATCCACAAAAAAATAAAATATTTCTCAATAAAATAATACCCAAAAAATTTCAATAAAAAAATCTAAGATAAATAAAATTAAAATTACTTTAATTTTTAGGATGTTACAAGGATCGTCTTATAAATGTGAATTGATCGTAAATGAACGTTTATGTAAACAATGGTATAGGAGATTTAGATGAGATAGATAGCAAAAAGAATATTTTAAACGAAAACCACCAAACTCTTCGCATGGCTTCCACGTGGCCTTAATACAAGTTAATTGAATGTAAACAATCGTTTGAATAAACGATATATTGTTGAAGTTAATTGTAAGTGATCTTGTCAACTGGAAGACTCGAACTTTAGGTAGTGTAGATTTTTCAAACTGTTTAAGAGGTTTGAAAGAAGGAAAATTTTGGTTAAGTATCAAGGAATAGTACTTTAGGCATTTTGACTTTTTAAGGTTGGGTGTTTTAACTACCTTCAGAAAGAAGCTTCTCACAACTCACTTGGGTATTTTCACTCAAATTGGTCTTGAAAGTTCAGAAATTAAGTCAAGTTTATTGAGGAAAGCTGCTGGGTATTTTGGATACGAGAAAGTTGGCATTTTAGGTAAGAGAAGGTGAGAAGGTCAGTTCACGAGTGAATCTGAATAAGATGCACTCTCAGAGGGCTATAGAACGCATAGTTTGGCGTTTGGCTTTAAAAGTTTGCATAAGAAAGTTAACGCATTTTAGAGAAACTTTGTAGAAGGAAGTTTTATCAAAATAATTACAGATTTTAAGTTATAACTCTTATAAGTCGGGTTATGCAGTCTGGGCGAGAAACTAGGCGAGATGGTATTGGAAGTTAGCTATGCGTTTTGGACAACTATGTGGGATGATTAAGGCAATTGGTTTAAGAATTTAGTGAAGTTTAAAAGCCTTGTTAGCATTCGTTTTGAGGTGTGAAGGTAAGCAGGAGGTGTCTTTAGAAGGTTTAAGGTGGATTTAGGCAAGGGTGAGGTGTCAACTTGTACTCATGCCAAGAACTCTATAAATAGGTCAGCTTCAGTATTGAATTTATCATAATCCAATCAAGAGTTTTGAGTAAAATTAGACTCAAAAGTTTTCATTTTGAGTCTATTTTCTAAGTTGAGACTTCTGGTTTAATGTGAGAAAGGGAAAGTTGCGTTTGAGTTAAAAGAAGAGAGGAAGGTCATTCTCGGGTAAAAACTGAACAATCTTTACTCCAAGGAGGTTACAGGACGCATTTGCTTGAATCTTTTACTAGAATTTTTAGGTAATATTATTAAGACATTTTGCAACAACTTTGTAGAAGCAAACATTTATTTTTGAGTTCTGGATTTTAAGTTATAAATCTTAAATAAGAAGTTGAGTTCTAGCTGAGAATGAGGTTTTGGGCATTGACAGAATTTAAGAAATTAGCGTGGCATATTGGGCATGCATTTTGGTTTTAGAAAGATTTTTTTAAGCGTTTTGGAGCTTTGTTTGATGTTTTAGAGTATAAAGGAATTAGTTGGAGTTGTTTTCTATTATTTTAGGACAAGAGAAAATCATACAAGCATTTCAGTCAAGGGTTTGATCCACGATCTGTGAGTGGTTTTTTTCTTAAATAGATAATGAAGTAAACACTAACCGTAGAATAATTTGCTATTGCATAATTGACCATTGTATCTTCATCTTCCTCAAGAAGGCTGAGACTAGAAGTAGGTGGTTTATTTTTTTCTACACCTTGTTGATATGCACTTTGTTGCCCTCTGTGTTGTTGTGGTACGACAACATTTAAGTTTCTCATAACTAATGTCAACATACTTTTAATTTCTTTTTCTCCTTGTTGTAACAAAATTTGTTTTGCTTTTATTTTTTCTTGATTTTTTCTAATTTGACTTACTTCATTCAAGATTTTTTTTGTTTCTATTATATCTATGTTTGTTTCTATTTCTTTTTTTTTTTTCTTCTGTTGCTCTACTTGTTCTCTTTTATCCCTACTCTTTTATCTCTTTGAAATATTTCAATATTGTTTGAGACTCTTCTACTGTTGAGTCTAGTGGTGTCATAAAGAACTGCAAGTAAAATGATTTTAGATTTTTAGTGAAAAACTACCAACTCTATTGATTAACAGTGATAGATTTTTACTATTGTCTACTAGAGATAGACATGGATAGAAATCTATCATTGTCTATCTAGATAGACATATATAGAACATGATTTAAATTTACTTACATTCTCAGCTTAAAAATTTTCATGTTTAAAGTCCTCTAGTCACTTGACTCCAAACAGGCCCATGTCATGATTGTTGGCCCTTGGTTTCCAAGCTTTCTTCCAAATCCAATATCTATATTGAAAAGTTTTGGTATTGTCTCAAAAGCCCAATAAACTAAAGCTAGGGGAAATCCTTGAAGGTATACAGCATCCTTCTTACCGTATGATGCTTTTTTTTAAGAATTGATATGTAAGGATGTATGATAATCAACCCCAATGATAGTTTTTGAAGGTTTCTTCATGATCCAATATGTCTAGATGTTGGAGGTTTATGTGGTTGTGTTGTTGCTTCAAAATTAAAAAGGCTTCTAAGATATAGAGGTTAACGAACTTTTCTTTCAATGAGTCTTCCATTGCATAGTGCTTTAAAAGTTCTCTCTATATCTCTTCTTGTTATAAAATTATCATAAGGAAAAAGAGCATTTTTCAAACCAGTCTCTTTTCTTTCTCTTAGATTTAACTCTAGGAATTTGTGCTCTTTTAATCTAGTCACTAAACAAAATTCTTTCAACCCAAATTTTGCTATATGTCTATTAAAGTTGAAAGCAAGGATATTGGCCTTTTTTGTATGACATTGCTTCCTTATTAAGAAATTCATGAATTGTGTTGGTATTTTAGCCATTTTAATGTTAAGGAGTTGGCCAAAAGAATTGTTCATCAAAACTCTAGAAAAAATTGTTTGGTCTACTTTTTATTTTATCTGATTCAATGTCTCTAAACTATAGTCACTACTACAAAAACAGGCTCTCTTGACATTTTTAAACTGTAAAAAATCACTATTCTTAACGATTTTAAACTATAATTGAAACCAACTTCAAGAAAGCCAAAGTTCTTACAATTAGGATAGATGGTTGTTTCTTTCAAAGTTTTTCCTACCTCAGCAACCTACTGTCAGCGTCGCTGGAACATACCACCTAACCTAAAATTCCTCAGTGGTGCTACAGCAGGCTGCTGCTCAACCTTCCTTTTCTGTCCTGACGTTGGCCCCTTCTCTGAAGCTTTGGCCAGGTTCACCCTCTCATGCATACTCATATCCACTACCAGGCATAAGGCATCAACTTGAGTAGCTGGCCTAAAAGCTTGAAGGAAGCCCTGGAGCTTTAACTTAAGGCCTTCAATGAACGAACTGACTCTGTCAACCTCGATCTTTACCATTTTAGGAGCAAAGCGTGATAACATATCAAACTCCTGATTGTACTGCTCTACAATCATACTGCCTTGCTCCAGTCTAAAGAACTCTTGGCGCTTGGCATCCCTTAAAGTAGCATAGAAGAATTTAACATAAAAATTCTCCCTAAACTGTTCCCAGGTGATCTGATTTATATTCCCACCTAACATCCTCTTAGTAGACTCCCACCAGGTCATGCCTCCGTCAGTCAACATGAACACGACGCACTAAACCTTCTGGTCATTGGAGCACTTCATATAGCGAAATATTCTTCACAGAGGTCAACCATATTTGTGCCTTGGTAGGGTCGTCCAAGGATCCATCGAATGTCTGAGGGTTCTACTTTTTGAAATCCTTAAAGTGCTTGGCCTCTGCTGACAACTTATCAGGTACATTATGGGTTAAAACTGGGGTCTGAACTCCTCCAGCTGGGATCTGAACATCTGCAACTGGGGTCTGAACAGAACCTGATTGGGTCTGTTGGACAGGCTGACGCTATGCCAACGCTTCGAATAACAAATCTCTGTATCTTTGCTCCATGGAAGCAAGGTATGCATGAGTGACAGGTGCAGTAGGGTCAACAACTTGTACAACAAGCTGTCCTTCAGGCTAGTTACATTCAGCTCCTCTGCCTATCCTACCACATCCACGAACTTCTGCATGGCAGCATTTATCCTAAATTCCACCACCAAAAGTCTTTTACAACAAATTAATTCATAACATTCATACTTATCTAGTTTAATTTAGGCAAGATCATATATGCATAATCATAAAACATACTTGGCGAGTGACGAAAGACCGTGTAACCATAGGGACAAAAATTAAAGACTCACATCATGAGTCAATCTACAGAACCTAAAAGTTGAGGCTTTGATACCAACTGTAACGACCCAACCTTTTATTCTAAGCTGAGGTCATTACTACTAAATTAAATAAATATTTTCTAAAAAGAAAATAATACATAAAAGAAAACACTTAAAACTTCAATGAAAACCTCAAATACTCATTTATAAAACGTAAATAATTTAGGTAGAAATAAAAGTAAAATATCAATTCTAATTTGGGCCCTACTTAAAATAATATAAAATAGCATAACATGAGTTTTGAAATTTTAAATAAAATACTATAAATCAAAATACTAAAAACATAAAGGTGGAAGTACATAAAGTTTCCCCTATGGCGAACCACGATCTTGTCATTCGCTAGCTTTCCTCTACCTTTGCCTGAAAAATTAAACATAGAAAAAGTGAGTATATATAAACATATACTAAGTAAGAGACCTACTACTAATCCCACAAGGTGTCTGTTAACTTTTTGTTAGGATTCTGTAAGGAGGTACACCATAACTATCATGCTCCCAAGCGCACGCTATCTAGTGATTCCGAAGGAGCACATCTCGTCTTTGGTGATCCTAAAAGAACACCTAAGAGAATTGGGTTGAAAGTGACCCTGTGGAACCACTCATAAGAGTTAGCTACACAGGTATAAGCCACACATGCATAAATAGGTGGTGATTTCGAGGGACATCCATATGGGTACAACCCTAACAAACAAAATTAATAAAACATCATAGCTTATAACATGTATAAATATCATATCTCAGTCATAACATATCTCAATCATAACATATCTAAGTCATAGCATATCACATTCATAACACATCTCGGTCATAACATATCTCAGTCATACATAACAGTCATCTATATAGCCATCTTTATTAGTCATCTCCAACAGTCACATTATGCTTCCTAGCTACATTAATCATAATAAGAAAAACAAACATGCAAGCTCTTTAATATACCATCGATGGTCTAATAGTAGAATCTCTTACCTCGAGATTAGCTAACAATTCTTTCCTCAAATCTCCCCAAACAAACAAAATCATAAACATAAATAAAACTGAATTTAATAGTTTGATAACCAATATCAAACAATTTATTAGTCAGAATTAATTACCAACTTACCAACAAAGGAGGTTGAATTTCAATTCAACCTTGGTTGGGAAAAACATCGTAGCTTAAATCCTTTAATTAAGATTTGCCAATTGAAGCTTCAAGGGAAAAATTCAACTTGTTATAACTAAATTCCAAAGATTTAAATTATTACTTAGAGTCTAAAAATAAACATTTGATGGTTAAACTCAAAACCAAACAAAACTCACCACCAATAGCTCAACTTACCACAAATAGCTCAAATCGGTCAAAGTGGCTAGAGTTAAAGAGGGTGGCTCACAAGCAACTTGGACTAAGGCAAAAATGGCTCACGTGGCTCGTGAAGGGAGAAATCATCTCAGAACTTAAGCTAACGAAGAAGAGATTGACTGGACGATGGAGGGACGCGACACGTGAACAGAACACATGGCTAGAGGTGCAAATGAACGATGAGGGATGCGTGCAGCGTTAAAATGACTGTTTCAAATTTTATAAAGTTAAGTTAAAACTATAATTTTTTTCGTGAATGAATTTCACGTGCATCACACGCATTGTTTACTAGTACATAAAAAAAGAAGCCTATAAGTGAATTTTATTTAATATGTATACAACAAAAAATATATATATATATATATGTATATATGTATGTATGTATGTATGTATGTATGTATGTATAATAGCATTATCTCCTAGAATGAAAGAAACATTACTTTTAAATAGAGAAAAGAAGAGTAGATAGATAGCTTTAAAGAGGTAACTAATAATAATAATAATAATTTATTAAAAACATCAAAAAGAAAAAAAATAGAAGAATGAGAACGTGTATTTTAAAAAATATTATAACAATTAAAATAAGAGTATATTTGAAATAGGTTTTTTTAAAAAATATAATAAAACAACAAACATATATATAGAACAATTTTAAAAACGGAAAAAGCTTATAGACTCGCAATGGAAAATACAAAAAATGTCTTAGTCAACACGCGATTAAATGGTCACTCGCGCACATAGTATATTTGGTAGTTTAGATTTGGTATATGATCGTTTAATTTAGATCCAAATCTAAACGATCGTGTAATAATATCCAAATGATTTTTTTAAAGATTATTTGTTACACGATCGTTAAGATTTAGCTACACGATCGTTTAGATTTGGCTACCTCCAAATCTACTTACCAATATTCCAACGATTTTTTTTCAAGATCTTTTATATTTGTTAGATATGGTTGTATACAAATATCCCAAAGATTTTCGTTCAAGATCGTGTACCAATATCTATCTTAAAAATTTGTAGAAGAAGAAGGGAAAGAAAGACGATGAAAAGGAATAGAAAAATTGCAGAAGAGGAAGATAAGAAAGAGATGGAAAGAAAGAGCAAACCTGAAATATTCTTAAAAAATTGGCTCCATGGTTTTTTTTTTTATTTTGTTACACATGCCATAAATATTTTTCTGTTTTGTTATATTAATAAAAATTAACTTTGGAATAACTTAAAAAAGTTTTTCAAAAATTCATTTTTATTTAATTAAACACTTTTGATAAAAACTTCTTAAAATAAAAACACAAATGTTTTTTACCATTTTTTTTAAAAATGGTATTTGTATACACAAGTTTCTTTGCTTTGTTATATATATTAAAAGTATTTTAATTAAAAATTTTCAAGGTTAGATTAATGGCGACCAAAGGTT
>JBBPDI010000005.1:5420897-5445483 GCA_037974545.1 Cucumis variabilis
GTTATCCTCAACTCCTTGAAATCTACAAACAAAATAAGAATAACATTAAAACTAAGAACTTTAACTTCTAATTCTAACAACTTTGATAATAGGATTATGTCCATGAAATAGAAACAAAACGTAGTATCTCTATGTACTTTCATTTTAATCGAATTAAAGGTATGGTTACTCCCTACTAAGCTTATATCCATCTTTTGTAAAACATTAGTAAAAGAATGCTACAAAACATGTGTAAGATGAAAAAATATGCAAGAAACTTAACTTTTCTAAAGATACAGTTGCAAAAATTCAATGCACTCGATCTACAACAATTGACCATGTGCAAGTGCATATAACCTCCCCCCTCCAATGAATAAAAAATAACCTTAAAGACACTACTCTATAAGTTCAATAACATAAGTGAGTGAAAATTTTTAAACTTCTAACAATACCTTAACTAGTTGTGTTGTACTTCGGTTGTCCAAAGACACCACTCGTTAAAAATCCTAGAAGTGAAAATATCCACCATAGACATAGTTGCAGTTTCATTAAACCAGTATCATGCGGTTATACCAACAATAACACAAACTAAGACAAATGGACTATAATCAAAAGGAAATGGTATTAGAAAAAGGATTGGCTTTAAGAGCTAGCATAATATTTTTGGGGTAAAAAAAACAAAATTACCAACCATTTGAGGCCACAATAGTAGATAAATCTAAAGCAACATGCAGTTGGATCAACTAATAAATTTCAACACACATATGACTAGCCTAATGATTAACACCACCAATATAGTTATATAATGTTCCAATCACATGAAGAGTCTCCAAGATCCAAAATTCACAAATGTAACACAAATGGACTAAAATCTATGTCTAAAGAAAACAAGTAAAATCAAATTTTCAACTTTAAAAATATCTTTTCTGAAGAGAAAACCAACTGACATACCCATCTTTGATTCTGCTAGAAAAGTATTTTCAGCTTAAAGTTCCAAAAATAATTAAATAATGTGTTTCCCTTTTACTTTGTTGACTTTATGTTAATTACAATTTATTTAATAACTATCCAACGATAAATAAACAGAAAACCACACATTTGAAAGAAAGAACCCTAGAAGCTAAATTCTCGAGATATGTAAAACACCTCAAATCCAACTTCAAAAAACCAAAAATACTAAAAAATGTACAACAAAAATATAACAATTAATTCGATTAAAATTTTCAAAAATTAAACTTTAAAAAAATGAATATCAATGGAAGAAGAAGCAATACATTTTTTAAGGGATGTGCAAACGAAGATGTAATTTCTCAAACTATGTCACAAAAAATTCAGAACTTCCACAAGTGCAATCATGATATCTAAAAGAATGATACAAAACAGGTTACAGAACTTCAACAAAACTCAACGCGTATTTATTTGGGACCTATATGCACATGTATTTTGAAGTAAATTTCAGATCAAGAGTACTAAATTATGCCAATCCACATTTTCCGACCATTTCTAAACGAGTCTCTCACTTCTACATGAGAAAAAAGAATCATCAAGGAAACAAACCTCTTTTATAAGTTCTTTCAATCTTTCTGCTGATATCTCTAGTTGATCCTTTAACTAAAACACAAATAATAGGATTAAAAGTTGCATTAAATGCTTACTAGTAAGTTGTAACCTTTTAATAGAGAAAATCTGAAAGGTGAAAAATGGTAGACAGTAGCATACTTCATGGATATAATCATCACTCGAATCAGATGAAAGATTCCGAGCAATTCGACCTTCAATTATAAGATTGAAAATAGAAGCCATAATAGTAATAATTTAATGATAAGCAAGAGGTCATTCCATTTTCTCTATCTTTTTTATGAAACAAGAGGCAATGAAAAGTTAAGACATATTAGGAATCATATAATTATAACCAAAAAGTGACTTATCCATCCTTTGTATGAAAGAGGAGAGAAGAACATTTGTCATTTTCCTCTTCCTTTACTTTTTATTTATCATTTCATTTTTTTCCTTTTTTTGACAGGAAAAAGTTTCATTGTTTGAATGAAACAATACGACAGACAACCCATCCATAAAGTTTAGTAATTCTCGAAAGTTTTACTAACCTTTGATAACGGTTAAATTATTCATCGAAAAATGTTTATTATCAAATGATTTTTTTAAAAGGTTTTCATTAAAGAACTTTGTCAACAAATGTATAAATTCTTAGAAAATTCTCTCACAAAACCTTTTAACACATTTATACAAATCTCAATATGTTTTTCAGAGAAGATTCTAAAGTAAAATAAAAGAGAAAAAAGTAACAAATCATACATTGTAAAAAGAAACAATCTTGATTTATAATTTTCTTCTTCTTAAAACTTATTTTCAAGATATAAATTGGAAAAAACTTATCTTAAGAAGAATGAGATTATCTTAGAAAAAATAAGCAAACTTCAAAATAACGCTCTTTGACATTCATTGTAAAAACCACAAATTCAACAAACACATAAGGATATAATTGACTTTATGGATATGAAAGAGAATCGAGATAGATAATAAAATACCGATAACAACAAGGCAATTTCAAGAGTTCGAGGATCTATAAATGTAACAATGAGTATTATTGAGTATTTGGAGGGTATATATTTCTATTGACTAACAGAGAGGGTATAAATTTGGTAGGCTGTTTACCATTTTTTTTCTTTTCATTTTTACTTGTTCTTTGTCAGTGTAAAAGAAGCTCACAATTTAAGAGAAAACAGGCTGAGAAAACAGTGGAGGTTTAAGAGAGATTAATGAAGGATGAAGCAAGATTTGGTGTTAAATAAAGAGCTTGTTTAGTTAGTTTCATTTTTTTGGTTTAGTGATATCTCTTTCAACAAGCTTGTTTGGACAAAAATATATACCCTACAAGAATATCAATTTTACCTTCTTGTGTAATCATTATGCAAACTTCAATAATCAATCACATCTCAAACCCATCAAACACAGTATTAGTGTTAACTAAATAAAGCTATAAAAAACATTTCCATGATTAAGGCCAAATCAGAACGTTTCCACGCCCAGAATGAACTAAAATTCAAAAATTGGATAATCAATTAAGCTAGGAAAAATTTAGAGAAAAACAGAAACAAAAATAAGAAACCATCAAAATGACACAATTAACAAAGATAAATATCCATACTACCTGCTATGCCATTCATTTTTCTATTACCATCGATACCCACTACCGACTGCTTCTGCTGTCCCATTCATTTTTCTTTCTCCTTCTTATTTTACTTTTGAAGAGCGTATAATGGAGGCAGGGAAAAAAGAGTTCTCTCTCTTTTTGGGTTAAAAATAGGTATCACAATTAACATTCTATAAGAAATTCTACGATGAACCAATGTATATCGCATCCTCACCCTAACTTTCTATTACCAAAAAACTTAACTCAGCAACTAATGTACTATAAAAGATTCTAAACTTAATTATTGAGTTTTTAAAACACGTGAAATCCAAATGCAACCTAAATCAAACCTCATAAATTAAAATGCACTCTTCATTTTAGTTCAAGAATGAAAGTGGCGAGTTCAATACAATATATAAAATTTAACTTAGGGTCTATTTTTTTCTTTAAAGATTAAAACTCTACACTTTTTTTCATGAGATTTTTTTAAAAAATAACAAATAAACCTGCTTCATAATAATTGAATCTGTATCCTTTGAAATCCATTCGGGGTCTTTGGGTAATTGGAATCTTTGAATAATAATGTAGAGTTTTATGTTCTAATGGCAAATTTTTGTTGAAGTCGCATTCAACTTGAATAGATTGATTTGCACTTCAGGCACCTTCGAGCACTTGAGAAACTTATGGTAAAATCATGGCAGATGGTTATTTTCATTCTAGCTTCTATATCTTGGCAGAATTTTAATATCTAAAAAAATGTTAGTTTATATCTATTATACAACATTTTTTCTCAAGTCATGAGTTTAGTCTATAAACCTCTCATTTTTCAGTATAATTGTGTGCTACCCAAACAAAAGGATAAAATAAATTATCACTTCTTGTGATATACTTCCTTTAGCTATTCTCTTTCCAATATCTCATCTAACTAGCACATAACCAAAGGGTCGGGGTGAGGACAAGAAAAACATATTGAAAGGGAAGATGGGGTGAGGACATAAATTAAAAAAACATATTGAAAGCGAAAAGAAAAACAAAATTATCGTGAAACTTGAAATCAACATCAAATTGAAGAAGGAGAAAATGAATTTATTGTTCATTCAGTCGATAAATCAACTTACCTCGTCATGAATCGAGATTGCAAACTGGATACTTCATAAAACGCCTTCTCAGTGGCAACCACGATGATGGTTGGTGAATCGAACAACAGAGTAGCAAGTACGGTGTCGCAGACAGAGGTTAAAGTCTCCATCACTACCATAGAGAAGCCATAGGTGAAGTTACCGGCTCTTATTCCTCTTAGGAGAGGATGGCATTCGGATCTCCTCATCTTCGTTCGCTCTGTATTTTCATTGAACATGAATATGACTCAGATGGACGCTGACGAACGAGGAGGTGGTGGCTCACGAATGGGGAAGACGAACAAAAACTATCAACTGACGATTGAAGGTGGTGGTGCACGAATGGGGAGAGTAACAGGGAAGAAGAATGGGTAGATGGTCGTTTGGTGATGGAAGAAAATGAGGGAAGAGGGAAAAAAATTGAAAGAAAAACTTAGGATTTTTTTTGGGTCTTTAACTCATATAGCCTAAATTGTTATATGATATTACATGAAATACCTAACTTTCTAATAATTTTCACAAAAGACCTAAATGGGTCAATATATTTCACAAATATAGCCTCAAATTACTTCTTTGCCCATTTTATAATATTGGATTACTTTATTATTATTATTATTTTTTAAAAAAGGAATGAATTGTGGATTGTACGGTTTTGGAAAGTATTGAAAAGATTTAATACTTTTCATATACCAAAACTGCAATACTTTTCATATATGGTTTTGAAAAGTATTGGAAAACTTTAATCCATTTTATTCGCCGAAGACAAAAACGATAGGGAGAGATTTATCGACAGAAAGTTTGAAGACGAATAAGACATTCGACGACCGACCATTGTGAATAAATATTGCTCAAAACTTTGAAGAAATTTTGAGGTTAGTTTTGTTAAATAATACATTAGGTATACTAGGTATATTGAAGATATTAAGATTATTAGGCAAAAAAAAATGTAATTTAGTATGTGGTAGATTCTAGGGATTGTTGAGGTTTTGGGCGTGAAGAATATGACTTTCATTGCTTTTCCGACGAAAATTGGGAAGAAATTTCGAGGTTAGGTTATATATATTCAATACATACTGTACATTAGGTATATTACATATATACATATATTCAAGAATATATTACAACTATATGTTATTAAATAGTATAATTGTAAATAAAATATGGTATATCTATAATAAAACATCAAATAAAACTATTGTATCTTATAATTTATAATATTGGATTATAATATGTGTTATATATATAATAGATCACATATAGAACCTGATCACATATAGAACCTATTATATTTTGCGGTAATATTATAAAACTAGTATAAACGTAAATAAGATGTGGCATAAATAAGATGTGGTATATACATAATATATCACATATACAAACTATTATATATTGCGGTAATATTATAAAACTAGTATAATTGTACATAATATGTGGTATATATATAATAAATCACATCAGAAAACAATTAAAACTTACGGGTATACCATTAAATTATACTACATATACTATTCTAATCATGTAGTTACAGTATTTTGTTATTTAATATTAGCCGGGTAAAAGAACAAAGTACTCACTGTGAAAATTTTACTAGCTTCATGTGATGGAAAATAAAGGCTGCCGATAACTTGAAAAATTAGAGATTTAACAATGAAAATTTAATAGCTCCCGGTGATGGACAAAAATGGTGTCGGCGACTTGTACAAATAGGGTATAAGAAGATAGTGATGAAATTTTAATAAATCACATTAGAAAATAGGGAAAAAAGATAAGATAACATGGAAAATTAGAGATTTAACAATGAAATTTTAATAGGTCCCTGTGATGGACAAAAACGACTGCCAGCGATTTCTACAAATAAAGTATAAAAAAGATAGTAATGATTACGGTATTTAGAAATTTTAATAAAATTTTCCATATTAGAATAGATTTTTATTTATACTTAATTGAAAATATATTTCAAAATTATTACCATATTAATTATACACATTAAAATAAGGAATTTATGGAAATAATATTAAATTGAATTCATATTCAATAAGGAAATAATTCAAATATTATTATGAATAAAATATCTAATTAATAATGATGGTAAGGATAATATTGTCCAAAAAAATTATCTTTCCTAATTAGGAAAATAAATTTCAATTTAGTACATTTGTGAAATTTTGTATTCAACTTATGTCTTTTCTCTAAATCTTTCATTTTTTTTTAGAAATGGGGGAAAGGGAAATTTGCGGGAAAAACTTACGATTGTTTTTAGAAATGGGGGAAAGGGAAAAAAATTGAAGGAAAAACTTAGGTTTTTTTTTTAGAAATGGGGGAAGGGAAATTTGGGCGAAAAATGTACGAACTTCTTTAGAAATGGGGGAAAAAGGAAATTTGGGGAAATCAAAAGAGGGAAATTTTTTTTTCTTAAGAAAATGATGAAAATATATATTAGTTGATATTTAAAAAATATCAAGCAACTACCAATAATCTTGACGCTTTTAACATATCAAGTATTTAAAATAAGAAAATAAAAGAATTATGTTTTTTTTCACTAATTATTATTCTTGACCTTTTTTACATTACTTGACAGTTTTTATTATAAGCGTCAAGTATTTCAAAACTACAGGCATCAAGTATTGCTAGTTTTGTAGTAGTATCTGCTCCGGTTCCACTATGCTCTATCGCCAAAATGATATAGCTCGTCCCATTAGCACCATTCTTGATGGCACAAAGTACATTATCTGGGCCCACCAAATGAGGAGTTTTTTTATTGGTTAAAAGTTATGGTGTATAGTTACTAGAGATATCATCAAATATGTCAAACCTAGTTCTGCCATGAAAAACGTCAGTAAGGACACCACCGAGAATGATATTGCAGACTCTTTTGATGTTACCATTCAAGAGACTGTTATTGAGGACGTCAAGTACATTGAAAGACTTGAAGACTAAGATAGCAAAAATAATCAAATCATCACTCGTTGGGTAGCACTTCTTTCCATGTATTCATATTCAATTTGATGAATTTCATACTGCAAAAGAACTTTAATTTTTTCTGTCAACACGTTATCAGTCTATTGGGCTTGCTCTGTATTATCAATTACATTCTTGACTTATTAGTATAAAGCAAGAGGTCGGACAATCTATGAGTGAATACATTGCCACTCGTTAGCCTATTTGGAATTAGTTAGATTAGGAAAAAAATAAATCCTAACCAAATTGGCTCATAAAATTCCTCATGGGACTCTGCCGAGTATGAACCAGTTCGTGCTATTTTGTTACATCGCAACCCTCTGCTTCTCTTAACACCGATGTTCAAAAAATTTTATTTGTGGAGAATAACTTCACATTGTCTTCTCTCTGCCCTCTGATGTTGCTCTTGCAACCACTCATCCATGACCTACCAATGGACTACTTTCTCAAAAAATTGTAAACTTCATGGTCATAAGTTTGCTAACTATCCAACTATTGAGTGCATGTATTGTCACAAGCAAGGTCACATCTTGGAAAATTGCCTAACTTAGCCACCCTGCCCTCCTAGTCACTCACATAAACCCAAGTCTTCTCCTAAAGCTGGTTCTCAATCTGTTATTGTTGCTGCCATACCATCTGATATCACCGCACCTCTGAACTTTCAATTAAATGATCTTCATGACTTACTGAAACAGGTGATCTTTTCCAACTTTACTGCTCTTGCTGTAACCCTCGGTACTTCTTGGCTTCTTGATTCGACTTATTGTAATCAATTGACTTTTGATTTTTCGTTGTTATCCTCCCCTATTCCTTTTCAATCCCTTCCCTCAATCCACTTTGCTGATGGCAATCACATGTCCATAACTCACACTGGCACTCTTAATACACCCACAACAAATCTTTCCAACACCTATCATGTCCCAAATCTCACATTCAACCTTACCTCTGTTGGCCAATTATTTGATCTTGAATTGGCCATTGTCTTTTCTTCTCATGGGTTTCAGATTCAGGAGCCTCAAACGAGACAAGTGATTGGTACGGGATGAAAGGTGGGACGATTATTTGAGTTCCTATCTCTCCACCACTCTCCTATGTTTCCACCTATCTATGAATCAGTCACCGATAACACTATATATTAGTGGCATCTTCACCTAGGTCATGCATCCTTTGATAAACTTCATAATTTAGTTTCTTCTAGCACTTTGAATAATGTTTCTGCCCTTTTAACTGTTTAAATTGTAAACTTACGAACAACCTGCTTTATCCTTTTCTAATTCGGCTTCGTTATATGATAAACAATTTGGCCTTATCCATTCTTAAATTTGGGGTCATGCTCCATGTACTACTGTTAATGGTTGTTCGTATTTTGTTTTATTGATGACTATTCTCGTTTTATTGGATTCATACTTTCTTAAACATCATTTTTCCTTATATAAAATCTACGTTGATTATGCAAATATGGTTCACACACAGTTCTCTAGCACAATTAAAATTCTTCGAACTGGTAATGTGATGGAATATAAAGACTCTCGCCTTCTTTCCTTTATTGTCCAATGAGGCACTCTGATCCAACACTCATGTACACATACGACCCAACAAAATAAAAGAGCATAACGCAAACACCATCACATTCTAGACTTTATTCATGATCAATTTCTCTTTGCTTCCTACCCTAAAAAGTTTTGCGAAAAGGATGCCCTTACATCTGTTTATGTCATCAACGGTCTTCCTTCTCAAGTCATTCACAATGTTTTTCCCTCTTTGAATGACTATACAATACTCCCCTTTCTTACTCTAATCTCAAAGTCTTTGGTTGGGCATGCTTTGTGTTATTACATCCTTATGAACATATCAAACTTGAACCTTGTGCTCATTTATGTTATTTCTTGGGTTATGTTACTGAACATTAAGGATTTCATTGTTAGAATTCCATCTCTCAACGATTAGATATATCTCACCATGTCACCTTTTGGGAACATCGAATGTTTCTAGTTTTTATTCATTCCATGCATCTCTATCTAGTCCTTACACATTCTTCAACGATCTTTCTACTGACCTATTCTCCATTTCTGACTCACCATCTGACATTACATCTTGTCTTTCTACCTATATCTGAGCTCACTCAATCTAATCCTATCTTTGTGCTCCTGGATCTTCCATCCACCTTTTGTGATGAACCTAAATCTACACTTGTCTGACGATCTACCCAGGTAAGAGAAGCTCCTCCTCATCTTAAAGATTAACATTGTTTTTCCACTATTATGTCTTTTTTTGAACCTTCCTCGTATAAGGAAGCCAGTTATAAAGTAACGACCAAACTCTTTATACTAAATTGAGGTCATTACCACTAAAAAAAATAAAAATATTTTTATTTAAAATAACAGAAATACTAAATTTTAAAGGAAACACTTTAAATATTCATAAAAAAATAGTAAGAAAGCACCCATAACTATTAAAAAAATTGTTCTTAACAGTCACCGTATTCAACACTCTATAATAAATAATACATAAGCGCATTAACCCTTCTTTCTTCTTAACAAACAAAACTTGTGCACCCAAAGGTGACACAATCGATCGAATAAAATCTTTGTCCAGTAATTCCTGTAACTGGCTTTTAGCTTTTCCAACTCAAATGGAGCCATTCTATACGGAGCTCTCGAAATAGGAATGGTGCCTAGCTTTAACTCAAGGACAAACCCAATTTCTCTATGAGGTGCTAATCCTCTCTAATGTCTACCACACTATCCAAGATACACTAGGTACCCTGACCAAGAAACTTACTGGCCTTCATGGCTGAGATAACTTTGGGTAGGACCACAGTCCCAACCCCATTTGTACTTGAAATTAGCCTTTACAGGAGGATTAAAAACTATCTCATTGCTGAATAGGCTATGCTTGCATGGTTAAAACTACATTTCATTTTTCAAACTTCAACTAGTAATTTTTCTTTTATGGAAAACTCAAATAACTATTTCTTAAAGTCACATCAAGACAATTATGCACTAAAGTTTTCTTTGTTTCATACCCAATAACTCAACTCTAAACACAATTCAATGACCTTGGTATACTTGAACCTATTCGTGTATTTAGTTCTCTTTAAAACCACCAACAAAACTTATTTCTTGCATTTTCAGTCACAAAACAATTATCTATTAGGCTGATTAAGTCCTACTCATTTGCCTACTCGATCACTCCTTTGAACGCCTATACGTGGTGAGTACTAGGCACGACTCTATGAAGAAGTTTCTGTTCCTTCTCATGATGCTACCGTCTGGACCAACATGTACGGTGTTTGTATGCAAGGCAAAAGAGTCAAAAGTGGCCTGCTCATCGGCCATACGTTCGACTTGCTGACCAAGGTAAAGTTCCTCTTTCTATTTGCTCTGACAGCTCTTTGTCTGCCCATGATGAGCCGATGGCTATGGCTTCGAGTTCATCTTCTAAATTAGATTCACAGGATGAGGTATCATTGGCTGAATTATTGCGTTCTAAGCCTCAGTCTACTCCGACTATGTCTAAATCACTTGGAAAGGGCTCTGGTCAGTCATCTTCAAAGGACAAAGCTCCGATGGTTTCTGAATCGCCTCAAAGTTTATCTGGTGCCTCTAAAAGTTCCTCTGATATTATGCTGGCTCACCAGTCCTCATCCTCTCTGTCTTAACATGGTTCTCCTGTGACTGCTGCACATGATAATTCTCCTGAGCCTATTGTGCCTTCTTTACCCATGGGGCATACTTCTTCTCCTTTGCCACCAAAGGCATCTGTGCCTCAGTCTCTGACTACCAAGGCTCCTGAACCAAGGGGAGTTACCATCAAAACTGGCTGAAGACGACTTCCACACAACATTCCCTCTGTTTCTATAGACGATATTTCTTTTCATCGTCAAGAAAATGCTCAGCATTGGAAGTATGTTGTTCAATGTCGATTGGCTAATGAAGTGAATGTGTCTGATAAACATCAGTAGTGTGTAGCTATCATGGAGTTGATTAATCGCTCTGGTCTCTCTCTCACAATCCTAAATGTTGGGCCATTTAATCCTCGTCTTATTAGGGAGGTCATTGCAAATCTACCTTCAGATTTTAATAATCCTAGCAATTTGGATTATCAGTATGTTCCTGTGCGTGGTTGAAGAATTGTGCTTTCTCCCTTGGTGATTAATACCTTTCTTGGATTCTCAATTGAATTGGACTCTGATCAGTAGGCACCATCCACAGCCACTTTAGTCTCTATGTTGATAGAAGGTTCCCTTACCGTGTGGCCCACATCAGGCATTCCTATTGCCTCCTTGAGTATCAAGTATGCAATTTTGCATAAAATTGGTATTGCCAATTGGTTTCCATCGCATGCCTTTAGTGTATTTGTGGCTTTAGCCACCTTTCTATTTCAATTGGGCACGGGGTATACTGTTGATGTTGGGTGTTTATTTACTCTCAACTTCTTCGTCATGTTGGCACATTTGGAGTCAAAATTCCAATTGCTTTCCTCGCTTCTTCTCAAGTCAAAATTCCACTTGGTGACTCTGATGCTTCTGGTCTACGTCCTCGAATGTTATCATTGAGCTACAAACTGTTTCAAGGATCTCATGTGGCTGATATTGAGTTCACGGGCTATCCACCCAGTGCAGCAAATTCGTTTACTTTTGATGCTCCTGGTTTTTCTGTGGGCATCGAGATGGCTGATGGTGATCTTGCTCGTGTGTTAAACTCTCTTTCTACTGAGTCTCAGGCTTTGGGATCGTCAATATCTCTACTTAAAGATAGAAAGGTAAAAATTGATGTTATTATCCGCTATCTGCAATCGGTTGCTTCTTCTGGGCGTGCTGACTCTTAGATTTTCTCAATTCTTTTTTTTTTTTTTATCAAAGGGAAGTTTGAATTGTTATTTAGGACACAATTGGTTGTTTTGGGTTTGTTTTTGTTGGGGTAGTTGGATGGCTTGGATGTTAATCTCTTGACTGTTTAATTGGTTTCTGGAAAACTTTTGGTTATTAGGATGGTGTGGTGTATATTCTGTGATCAGCTACTGAGTATGAATGAACATGAGTTTGAGACTTTTGGCTTGACTGTGTGCTTGATTTCTGGTTTAACTTTATGTTTGTCTTTTGAACTGAAGTTTATGATGGTTCTTGTTTGTGGTTAATGCTCTGGCTGTGTAAATTTTTGGTGTGTATCTTGGGGTTGTAAGTGTTTTCGCTGTCTGATAATGTTGATGTAGCTCTGTTTGATCACAAAAAAGAATTTTATCATATTTAACAAAAAATGGGGAGTTTGTTAGGATATTATTTTTGTCAAATAAATTATTCTTTTTAAAGCTATTTTATAAATTTCAAATCTTCCTAATATCTAGGAGTTTTGGGTTAAGATTGTTTTCTTTTAATGGGGAAAATGTGATCTAGATAAGATATCGATGAAAAGGTTATATTAGTTGCTTTTTGATGAATATTGTCGCAGACGAAGGAAATTGATTTCGAGAAATATACCAAACGCACTCGTTAGGGGAAGTGTTAAAATGGTAATTGTACTAATGGCTATAATTCGATCAGCATGATATTGAAGACTTCATGTAGTGTAGCATTCTTTGAGAAGATAAGGAATATACATTAAGAGGATTGAGTTGAGAGATCAACTCACAGATTCAGGGGGAGCTGAACTTATCTTCAAAGAGATTCTGATTATATTCAGGGGGAGCCTGAGTTTATTTTAGTTATGGTTATTACTATCTTATGTAACTGGAGAAATATGTTACCTATAATGAATCTTAATAATATTTATGATCTGAGTAAAGAAGCTCCCAATATGTAGGCCATATTTGTGGAACTGGGTTATCAAAGTGTAGTGCATTATTTATTTTTTGCTTACCTTTAGTTAATCTTGTAGTTAAATGCATATGATATAGCTAAACGATATTTAACATTATCACTTTTCAAAGATCATGCCAAAAGATCTCTCTTATCTCTAAATCGCACACAAAAATCCAAGTGATTTCTTTTTTCTCCACAAAGGCATTGTCACTCAGATATTCAATGGCTTACCAGAGAAGAAGAACAAGATCTAAAACAACCAACATATCAAATAAAAGATTGCAATCAGCCTGAAAATAGTCTACATTGTAATTATTTGGTAACCCTGAAGGTTCAAATATCTAATGAAAACGCCAACAAGAGCTTGGCTCAATTGGCACCTGTATGTATCTGTGGACATGAGATTCAAATTGTACCTGTATGTACCTGTAGTTCAAATCCCCACCCCAATATTTATTACAACACCTTTCAAAAAAAAAAATCTAATGACAACTATAAAATTGATTTTGCTACACAACCAGCTTCTAAACAACTACAAAAGATTCAAATTGCAAAGCAAGCTATCTTCATACGAATATTCCAAATATCCACAACCAACTTCTAGAATAAAGAAGAAGAATAAGAGTAGCGCAATAACGTGAAGGGGAATTAATTTCTAACCTCCAAATACAGGAGGATGGCATGAAAGGGAATGAAGCCTTGGACGAATGGCAGTAATTTTGAAGGTTGGGGGAAGCACGACGGATGACGTTTTTGAAGGACTGCATTTTTGTATAGAAGCAACGGTGGACAGTGGACGGTGGTCAAAAGTGTTAGGTCATACAGAAAGTAGCATGGCGGACAACGTTTTCATGAATAGAAGGAAGACGTCGTTTTAAAGTTGTCGAAGAGAAGGAACAATGTTTCGTTCGTGCATTCCAATTAATCGTGCCTTATTTTTTTATTATTTAATAACACTTGACATTCTTAAAACGTCAAAAAATTCGAAAATAACCTCCCTTCTGCCTTTTCATAAAATTTTCTTGACGTTTTAAGACGTCAAGAATTTAATAGATATTACTTTACATTTTTAAAACGTCAAGGAAAAGTACATATCACTTAACGTTTAAAAAACCTCAAGAATGTCAAATTTATAAAAATTCTTGACGTTTTAAAAACGTAAGTGATTTAATAGATATTACTTGACGTTTTTAAAATGACAAAAAAGTTGATGTTTGGCCTACATCTGCCTGTTCATAAAATTTTTTGACATTTTATCTTTGAAAGTCCTCATTTCCTGACGTTTTTTTCTTTAAAAATGTCAAGTAATTAAAACCATAAATCTCAGGAGATTCTTTTTTCGAGTAGTCAAGGAAAGCCTTCATTTTGGTACTCCAATTATCATAGTTGCTCTTGAAACCATGTTATTTCTTGTCATCTTCTTGAAAAAGATCTTTAAGCTCTAATACCACTTTGTTTGAAAGGAATTTTGGAGGTTTGAGGAAATTTGGAAGAGAGAATTGAGGAAAGAGACTATTTGTGTTATTAAAATCTTCTAATTTTTTGGCTTTGATACAAATGGTAAAACATATGTTGTCTTGTTTATACTAGTTGACATCCCTAAATATATGGCTAGGATTATGTAAACACATTCTTCCTCTAATATAATAGTTACAAATGACTCTCTAGAATATTATTTACAATTAGACTTATTTCTCTTTTCTAGATATTTCTTCAATCTTCTCAAAATAATCTCCTACAATTGATTTCTCTAAAATAGTGTAGTAATTAATACTTTCTTGAAATTGGGCTAGGCTCAAGTATTGTTAACATAAAATCAAGTTTATATTTGAGATAACTGAAGGAATAGAAAAGTTGGAGATATCACCTTAAAAAAATAGCATAAAGCAGGAGGAATAAGAAAAATATCAAATTCAAGACACACCCACTTATTTAATTATATTAATTCTGAATTTGTCCCTTATTAAAGGACAATTCGTAGTTTCAAAGTACAATGTATTTTAATGGATCCAACATGAGACAAGATATCGCGCATTTGAGAAAGACAGTGTACTTTATCAACAACCTTTTATATCATAAATCATTTATTAACAATCTTAGTTTTTATATCATAAACCATTTATTAACAATTTCTGTAAATTATAATTAAATAATATATAATATATGTTTTTAATAACAATTTGGAATTACATTGTTAAGTAAATACATAAGATGTATTTTAGATTAGATTCAAAAAATTCAGCGCGAATTTGGTATGCACACTACATTCATTAATATTTTTTATTTTTTTTAAATTTTAGAATGTATTTATATCTATTTAAGAAATCCAGATAAAAATTATATCTTAAAATATATATGCAGAATAGGTTCATTATTTAAAAATTTATAATTTTAAAACGTATTTTATATATATCTATTTTTAAAAAATATTCTTAAAACATGTGTTTTTTTATAATATTTTGAAATATCATTATTCATGTTATTTGCTTTTATTATTCTAAATGTTGTTTTTTAAATTTTGTAAAATTTATCTTATTTGTCTAACATATTTTGTCCATTAATTACAATCTTTATAGTACATACTTTATCATTAATTACAAATAAGTTTTTGTTATGGCTTTACAACGAGTAAAGACTGTTTTTGGATGGTAAATGGATTGAATCTTCTCGGTATATCGATTATCGTGTTGTTGACGTATATGTTCCATTTTCATCTTCTCTTAAAGAATTTGTAGAATGTATTCAAGGTAGACTTTTTCCGTCTTCAAATCATTTCAGGTCTCGTTTGATCGTTTATTGGGATGGCTGCAACAATTCAAATTTTTCCACATCTCGTTTGAATTCCATTAGGGGTACTCTGGAAGCCTCATATGCCCTGTTGTCTGCATTCTCGAATCCACTGATTCAAAAAAAACCCAGGTATACTTAATCACAAATACACTTTAATTCCTTTTTTGAAAAAATTACAATTGGTCAGTACATAGAAATATACTGTAATTTACATGTACTCTAGTCAAATTTTAACAGTATTTTATTTTTTATTTCACTATTTATAAGAAAATTTCATTTGCATATTTACAGTAATAAGTTCTACTATATTTCAAATTTGATAAACTTGTACAAGAAGATAACACGTCCTATTGGTAGTATAGACCCAATTAAGAATATGTACCCAGGTGACAACGATGGGCTCCTTACACCTTAGGTTAAACGTTCAACTGGGAGAGACCTAAAAAAAAAAAAGAGATTTACTTCATTTTTAGAGAAAAAAACTATTGTTCGTTGCAGTAGGTGTGGTCAAAGAGGTCACAATTGTAGGTCTTGTAAAGAACCCATACAACATTAAGTTTCCCATGTTAGTATTTCCCTTAGTTCTTAGTTATCATTTTTAAGTACACTGGATATTGTTATGAAATTGTTAATTCTTAAGAGTGTTCTTTGTTATTATTGGATTTGCTTGTGTTGACTTTTTTCCCCTTAATCACAAATTAATTTATTTTAATTAATTAATTAATTAACTTTTTGATGATAACAAATCTAATTTTTTATTGATAATTTTATTAATTTGAATAGTTTATAACGTACAGTTCAGAAAAATGATTCTAACACTTCTTGAATCATCCAAATCGAAGTTCAAACGAAGAAAATATTGCTAAAAGAAGCTTCATGGAAAAATACCCGAGATGGTGATGAGGCGGCCAAGTACTTAATTTAAACCAATTAGAGAAAGCCACTTGGAGCAATGGAGGAGTAACAAATGTGGCTTTTGGTTATATTTTATGGGCTTTTATAAAAAAAAATTAAAAAGAAAATGACTTTAATATTAGGGGCATTTTAAAATTAGCAAAATAAATTAAAATATTTACAAACTATAGCAAAATTTTGGATTCTATCACTGATAGTCTTCTATCACTATAGCATATCAATGACTATCAATGATAAAATTTGCTATAGGTTTTAAATATTTTGTAAAATCTACTATTTTTAAAAATTTTCCTTAATATTAATATTTTTCTTTGTGTCTAACGGCTAGTTTTTTTAAAAGATGATGAAGTTGCTTTATTGGATTTTAAACAAAGTATTTTAAAAAGATATATTATTATACTATTATTTATATTGTGTCTAACGACTAATTGAGTTTAAATCTCAACCATTCATTTTTCTTTTACATACATCCAATGACCCAAAATGATTTTGAATTTATCTTTCTCCTCTTTTTAAATACTTCACTTTTTCCAAATTTTAAAACAAGATTATTAAACTTTACAATCCTCAAAAAGTGCAAAAGCCAACATTGTTATTCTCTCTAAAGCTTTCAATTTTTATTATTTTCATCTTGTTCAAGAGAGAATTCTTATTGTATTGTGAGGATTAAATTTGTGAGCTTCAAATTGTATACTCACTCTTTTAGAGAGTTTTCTTTTGTGTGATTTAAAACTTCAACATATTGTAATGGTTGGATCCTAACACGTGAAAAGGATCGGGTTTGCTTTTGAACTTGAAAAATGAGCAAGTAACGATTCAACGTTAATCTGTGGAAAGAGTCAAAAGAAGATTTTCAATCAAATCCCAAGAGGTGCTTGGAAAAGTGGATGTATGTTGAGTTTAACCGAACTACTATAGAATTACGGTGTCTTTTTCTCTAACTCTTTTCTAATTATTTTTGCATTTAATTTTAGTTACATATTCTTATTGGTTGAGTTTGATTGCATACTTCCATGCATATCTTTTTATCAATCTTGTTATTTAACAAATTTTACAATGTTCTTTATTTAATTTAAAAAAATATCAAATTAGTTGAATTTACTTTTTTATTTGTTAAAAAAATTAATTAAACCTTATTCACCCCCTCTAGGGTTGCCATACCGATCCAACAACTTGCTTGTATGGAAAAAATATGTGCTTATTTTCATTGAAATACAGTGTATTTCATATATTTTACAGTCACCTAAGTATATTGACACTACAATTATACTTTATTGTAGGTTATTCTTATTAAACTCAAGTATCGTTCTTTTCAAATTAGATACATTTAGGTTGTCATAATTAGAAATTCATGTCATATATTACCATTTAGGGTCAAGATACTTTAAGTATAGTTTGTAACCCCAGTGTTGCCATCTGGAGTATTTGTCTTATTTTTTTTCTCTTGTATCTGTGCATTCAAATATTGTAGATTTAATAGATTGGTTACTTTGAACGGAAAGATTATATGTTGGTACCTAAGCAGTGTCTTGGAATTTAACATTGTTAATACATCCTAATTATCTGAAATAAGTTGGGATATGCTTCAGATTATAGTGTAGTTCATATAGTAACAGTGTAATTTCGAGAACGACTTGTCATGGGCATGTTTTAATTATATTCATCCCGACTCTGCCCCTCATTATAGGATAATTTGTAGATTCAAAGTATAATGTATTTTAATGGATCCAACATGAGGCATGATATCGTTCATTAATATATATATGTGTGTGTGTGTATTTTTTAAAATTTTAGAATGTATATTTTGATGGTAGTTATATCTATTTTAAAAATACAAATTAAAATTATATATTAAAATGTACATGTAGGATAAGTTTGTTGAATAAGAAATTTTGAGACCAATCACAAATTGCCACCTCATTTATTAAATTAAAGATTAAAAGTACAAATAATTAAATTTGGGTCTAATTAAAATTGACATGTTTCCTAGATTAAGAATTGAAAACATAAATTGGCCAATTCTGATAATGCCACTTATTTTCATTCTAATCGTTGAATCAAGTTAATTATTTTGGTTCAATTAAATATTATTTACGTAGGCTAGGTTTAATTAAGCAAAAAAAAAAGCTTAATTAAGCCCAAAGACTAAATATAACCCAAATCTATGTGGTTAAGCTCATGGGTCTGATCTATGAACCAACCAAACTCAAGCCCATAAAGCCCACCAGAGAACTCTATAAATAAAGGAGTTCTCTTCATTTCTAAGGGGTGGAAAATTTTGGATTCCAGAAGATCTAGAGAGAATTCTCCCAAGAACTAGAAGACTCCTTAACTCCTGAAGTCGATCGTCCTCGAAGATTGAAGCTTCTTTGACGATACAAGTTTTTTCCAAGACTCCAACTTCCCTCAAAGATTGAAGCTCCTTCGAAGATACAAACTTTCTTCCGAGACTTCAACTTCAAGAATATCACGTGCTCCGCTTCCTCAAATCAAGCAGAGACATTCAACAAACTTGAAGAACATTACGTGCTCTACTTCTCTAAATCAAGCGTAGACGTTCAACAAACTTCAAGAATATCATGAGCTTCGCTTCCTCCAAATCAAGCGCAAGCATACAGTTTAGAGAGAATCAGAGGATCAAATTCTAGAGATCGAACAACATTGCATCATATCATCAAGAATCCAAAATCAACACTAGTTCAACTCCACAAATTAAATTTCTCCAGAAATCTCATAGGAACAAATTGGCTCGCCCAGTAGGACGATCTCTACCTCTCATCTCTCTCTCATCATCTAAATCTACAAGGAAACCAATGGCATGAAAGAAAGTTGCGACCAAATCTTCAGCTGCAAGCGACACCTACACAGGACCTGTCACCCGTAGTCGTTCTAAGGGGATCGTCCAAGAGCAAGATCAAGGTTCCACCATCGCGCAAAGCATCCTTAAGAAATTAATGGAATCTCCTAAAGTTGGAATTGTCATCAAGGAAAATCCTCTATATAATGATTCTAATTTTGCTTTAGTAGGTCAAAGAAAGAAGCATACCCTGATGTGATGTCTATCATGATGACTGATGTAACGGTTGAGGCTACCATGGCAGACATGGAGAGGAAAATTAATCTCCTGATGAAGGTTGTTGATGAGAGAGACCAAAAAATCATAGCTTTAAAAGAGTAGATGCAGACTCGTGAAACTACTGAATCGAGTCAAACTCCTGTTGTTAAAGCTGGTGACAAAGGAAAGAATGTGGCGCAAGAAAATCAATCACAACAACAATCAACTTCTGTGGCTTCTCTCTCAATTTAACAATTACAAGATATGATCACAAACTCTACCAGAGTTCAGTATGGAGGCCCGTTTCAGACTTTTTTCATGTACTCTAAGCCATACACCAAGAGAATTGACAACTTGAGAATGTTGCTTGGGTACCAACCTCCAAAATTCCACCAGTTTCATGGAAAGGACAATCCAAAACAACACATTGCTCACTTCGTCAAAACATGCGAGAATGCAGGATCAAGTGGAGATCAACTAGTAAGACAGTTTGTTCGAAGCTTCAAAGAAAATGCTTTTGAGTGGTATACCGATCTAAGGCCAGAAAGCATTGATAGTTGGGAACAACGGGAAAAGGAGTTCCTCAACCGCTTTTACAGCACCAGGCGCACAGTGAGCATGATAGGGCTTACAAACACAAAACAAAGGAAGAGAGAACCAGTAATTGATTACATCACATCAATCGATAGAGAGCTCTAAGTCTTGACTGTAAAGATCGACTATCAGAACTGTCAATTGTAGAAATGTGCACCCAAGGCATGCACTGGGAACTTCTTTGTATTTTGCAGGCAATAAAACTCTATACATTTGAAGAATTAGCAACCCGTGCTCATGACATGGAATTAAGCATCGCTAATAAAGGAACTAAAGATTTTTTAATCTCTGAAGTAAAAAGGGGGAAGAATGAAATCAACAACGTTAGAAATATCACAAATAGTGTTATTGACGAGTCTATGGTTGTTCATGAGTCTCCATTGAAATCTTTCTCCAAAAGAAAAGAAACAAAAATTGAAAGAAAGAATGATGGCAAAGAGAAGCATCGACCAACTCTTAAAGAAAGGCAGGAAAAAGTTTATCCATTTCCTGACTCTGATGTTGCAGACATGTTAGAGCAGCTGCTAGACAAACAACTCATTCAACTGCCAGAATGTAAAGATCGAAACAAGCAGGAAAAGTAGATGATCCTAACTACTGTAAGTACCATCAAATAATTAGTCATCCTGTTGAAAAATGCTTCGTTTTGAAGGAGTTGATTCTAAAGTTGGCTCGTGAAAAGAAGATCGAGCTGGATATGGATGAAGTAGCTTAGACGAATCATGTTGCAGTTAAGATGACTTCAAGTGTCTCGCCATCATTGTTTCCTTATGATCAAAGGAAAAGCTTGATTCAGTTTGGAACTTTTGAACAAATACTTGTTTGATTCCAATAAAAGCTCGTGATGACGAAATCTCAAAACAAAGAAAAGCCTGTTGAAGATGATTGCGAAGGATGGATAGCCGTGACTTGTAAAATAGGAAGACAACCAAATTCCTTTCAAAGGAAGTCGCAATTCAATCAGAAGCATGAAAAAGGAAGTAGCTCTCATAAAAAGGAGAAAAGAAACAAGAAGATATTAAAGCCTAAGCCTATCAAAGAAAAAGACGAGGACTTCTTTCAATCTCGACGGTCGATAACTTTGACAGAATTCCTCCAAAAAATCTTCCTTGATGATCATCCCAAGGAAGTATTAGAAGTCATTGCATGTCATGCTGTCAGTATAGAAGAAATCGACAATAATTATGCATTTTCTGAAGAAATCGACAATTCAAATGAAATTAAGCAAAGGACCTCTGTCTTTGATCGTATCAAGCCTTCAACTACTCGATCTTCAGTATTTTAAAGATTGAGTATGGCCATGAAAGAAGAAGAAAACCAATGTCCAGCATCTACTTCCACTCGAACTTTAACTTTTAAAAGGCTAAGTATCTCCACGTCGAAGAAAGATCAACCTTCAACATCTGTTTTTGATTGACTAAAGATGACAAGTGATCACCATGAAAAAGAGATGAAAACTTTGATGGTAAAATCACTTCATGAAGGAAACAATGATGAGAAGATTCACAGTCGTATCCCATCACGCATGAAGAGAAGGTTGTATGTTAACGTTTACACAGAAGGTCCCTTGATTGTAAAGCCAAGACTTATTATATTCACCAATTCTATAAATAAAGAAGGTGAACAAATCCTTGATGGGAATATGAGTTGCTAAATATGCGAAGCTCCTTATCGCAAGAGCCTAAACTGCATGATGCTCTTAGTCCACAAGAGCTTAAAAGGTGAATGACAAAAAAAAAAAGTTGAACTACGTTATGACTTGATCTCTATATTATAAAGGGTACGTAGGCAGCTAAAGGAAACTTTAAGTGTAGTCAAGCAAAAAAAAAAGTTGAACTACGTTAAGACTTGGTCCCTATATTATAAAGGGTACGTAGGAAGCTTAAAGGAAACTTTAAGTTCAGTCCAGCAAAAAAAGAAAAGTTGAACTACGTTATGACTTGATCCCTATATTATAAAGGGTACGTAGGCAGCTTAAAGGAAACCTTAAGTCCAGTCCAGCAAAAAAAAAAAAAAGTTAAACTACGTTATGGCTTGATCCCTATATTATAAAGGTACGTAGACAGCTTAAATGAAACTTTAAGTTCAATCCAGTAAAAAAAATGATAAATTGCATTGGATAAAAAAATGAGAAGTCGAAAAATCACAGAATAAAGGTTTTATTATAAACTTCTAACAAAAAAAATAAAAATTAAAATAGCAGATATAGATAAATAAGAGGCAGTGAATCATGGAGTCCATTTAAGGTTCTTCAGCTCCTCTAGTGTGCTCCCTAAAGATTCACGAAGTGCTGATAGCATAGTAGCATCAACATCTCTAACGATTGGGACACATTCGAGTTTATCAATTTCCTCGCAAGTTTTTGAAATCTCATGTTGCTTCCGATTCAGGTCCAGGTCGTTCCTAGAAATTATGCCAGAAAGCTTTGCTTTTAGTTTAGCCTCCTTAGCAGATAGTCGTGTAAGGCGACGTTTGACGGTGCTGGTCTCTGCTAATATACGACTCTCATCAATCCGTAGAGTCTTCATAAAATCTTTTGCCTCCGTTAACTGAGCATCCTTAGTTGATTGGAGTAAGAATGAGGAATGTATTTGATTCTGGTTCTCGAGACCTCGGAAGTAACCATCCACAAGTTCCCTCAAAACGATAAGGTTGTTACTGCTGCTAGTCGCGATTGCATTAGATATCTTACGCATTTCTGGTTCAAGACTACTTATTCAAAAAGGGTACGAATGATCTTCTGTCGTAGGTTTTCCCACAAGGTTATGGTAGTCTGTCGTCGAAGGTCAGAAATTAAGCTGTCAGCACAAAAATAAGAAATCTCAAAAGCTGCAATAGACTTCGTTCCTTCCACTTATTGAGGGGACCCCTTGATCACAAGAGGACGAGCTGACCCAATAGTCGTACCTATAGGTGTCTTGGAGTTTTCACTACAAGTAAGTACATCGTGTGGCCTTCTAGATTCGCCATCGTCTTTGAGGTTCATTCGATGTGTAGATCATGATCACCTAGAGAGGACTGTAATAATATTAACAACAAGAAATAAGAGTGGGAATAAAAGAGAGAAAATACAATAAATAAATAAGTAAAAAGGGAGACGAAAAGAAACCATGGGCAAAGGACATCAAAAATTTGTGCATCATCGGGGACCTCAATAGGAGGCTCTTCATCATCAATTAACTGTTTGTTGGACTTCTTAGGTCTCTTCCAATGACGATCATCATTGTTGCTTTGACTATCCTTAAGACGTTCAGAAGGACGCTTGATAACTACCAATAAGCGGTTGTCCTTACCCACATCTTCAATATCACCTTTAATAGGAAGTTTAAAAGGTGTACAAGAAGATGAATTATCCACCAAGCATTTTGTCCCTTCCTTAGTTTTCTCCATGATTTTCGATTTGATGAGAGAGGGAGTGGGATGATCTATCAAATGTTTTACTCCTTCTTGGAGGTAATCACTGTGTTTCGCAAGCCACCAAACCTTATAATGAGAAGTAATATGTGTGTCTGGGTTAAGGGCAGACGCAAGAAGATATACTTGGGAAAGTGTGTTCTCGCAAACACAAATCATTCAATAATATCGTACGTTGGCAAAATTGGCTTCATAAATTTTTTTGCCTAAGTCATATGGCATGTCTTGATAAAACCCAAATTGCCGGCTAAAGCGACAAGGACTATAAGGTTCAATAGCTGTAGAGGATCTACATTGCGAGGATAGAAAACAAGAGCGAATGCTTATAAAAAATGAAGCACTCCAATTAATTAACTCTCCATCATCCGTTAAGAGTTTGTCTTTATTCTTTGTTTGAAGACACGCGTGCCATGACACGTACTTTTCCTTATGGATATGTGTTCGAGCCTCAATATTAGTATAATATTTGGCCCCAACTTCACTAGAAAATTCAACCATGTGGGGACCCCTAAGACTCTTAAGGGCTTTATAATGAGTGTTGAAGTAAAGAGCAAGCCACCCATGGACATAATGAAGAGGAAAACAGGCATTGGAATAACCAAATGATGAAGTAAAATCATGAATCTGGCGTAGGCCGCTATAAATATTAGCTAAAATAGGGATGACAAGGCTAAAGGTGTAGCCTTTCGCCATGAGGCTAGCAACCTTAAAGACCTCCGAACGAAGGAAAAGTTACTTGTCAGGGAACACAAACACGCATAGCCAACAAGAGAGAAATGCCGCTAGATAAGTTTTGTCCCTATGATCATCAG